>VDFB02109749.1:56086-70893 GCA_007258455.2 Sequoia sempervirens
GGAGAAATTTTGATTTTGGAGAAGTCTTGTATAGTTTTGTGTACAATTGAAAGGGGGGATCACATAGCTTGAGTGAAGAATTTTTTTTGAAGATCCCTTTTTGGCACATGTTTCCATCAATGACAAAGAGGGAGATTGTTGGAAGAATGAAGAAGCCCTCCAATGTGTTGTCATTGATGCCAACATTGTTTGGTGATAGTTTTTGTCCATTCGATAAACAGTGCTTCTATTACTCTAATCTGGTAATCTGGTCCAAAATTGTTCATATTAAAAGATCAACCTATGTGGTTTTAATATGTTGTTTAGGACTATTAATTGCATCTATGGACAAGTTCTCAACGATTTTGGTTGAATGGGCTAAAATATATAAATGATAGAAGTTCAGCATACAAGCTTTGTATATTCCTCTGGCCAACATGGATAAGTGGTGTACGCTTTGTGGATGGTTAAAGAGATATTTTTTAGGTTCGGGCTAACCTAATTTATGTCTTGCACTTTTTTTTTAGCGCAAAAGAAGTTTTGGTTTGAGCTGGCAAGCTATTTTGAACTGATTATGTATACATCCAATTAGGCCAACCTAATTGATGCATATAGATGTAATAGTATATATATATAAAACAATTTTGTATTGAAGATATATATAGGTGTGTGATATGCAATAAGTAATAAGTAGTGATGTGCAACAGTGTGATATTGTATAAAGTTGTAGGTAGTTGTTGTGAACCTACAAACCGGTGCAAGATTTTGTATTCCAAAGCTTAATTGGAAGTGAACTCAACACATAGAAGGTGTATTCATCAGTTCATCTTTTTGGAAGTGAGCTACACTCAATTTTTGTAATCATTTCAAGTTGTGATCCTTTCAAGGATAGTGTGTCCTGGTAATGTGCCCTTGTAATACCTTATGATTGGTTATAATATATTGTGAGCTAATCCTCACCGTGGTTTTTCCTATTCTTGGTTTTCCATGTAAAAGTCTTTGTGTTCATGTGTCATGTGGTGATATGATTCCTTTCATTTCTTTGTTTACAGTTGCAGTTGGATATGTTTTAATTATTGAATGGTTAGTAGTTAAATAGTTTAGTAGAATACCGATTCACCCCTCTCTTAGTATTATGGGTGTTCAACACTTATCAGGAAGGAAAATGAATGGATGGACCTTTGGACACCCCCAAAAAAGGGGATTTAGACTTTCTAGAACATTCTAAGGTGGTTATTGGTACCAAATAAAGGGGTGAACAAAGGTTATGGAAGACAACTCTATTAGTGTAGATTGTGTCTTTGAACTGTAGTTTTCTTAGAGAGTTGATTTTCTTTTTAGTGAGTTAAGTCCATGTGGCTATAGCATTTTAATTTTTGAATTTGTAATTCCATTTTTTGGAGGAAATAGAAAATGGGTTATTTTCCTTCTTGCATATTTTGTATTAATACATGTTTTTGTGTTATGTGTGGGTGTTGGGTGGATTATCCCTTCATCACTTAAAGAAGAGAAAAAATCTTGCAACACGAGTTAAGGAAAATGTGCAAGAAAAAATATATAACTAGAGCGAGTGAGTGAATATTAGTGGTCTTCCAAGAGAAAATTCTCTCACTCATTTTCAAAAGAAATGGTGATAGATTATCCACCCCATAAGGTGCAAGATAAAGGAAATGTAAAATGAAAAAAGTGAAGATACCAATTTCTCCTCCTTCTATGATAAGGACACTAAAAATTGTAGAAGAAATGGAGAAAATGGCGCAAATCAAAGAAAATATTTTTAACTAGTGTAATTCAAGAAGTACAAATGTTAGTTAATTAATCATCACCATCCATTATTGTAGAAACTTTGACTGCTCAACCAACTCAAGTGCTTGAAGACACATCGCTAAAAATTGAAATAGTTAACTTAGCAAAACCTAGGCATGAAGAAATTGTTGATAGTAGTTGGTATTTGAATATACTAGCTCAAGTTGAAAAGGAGATTCAAAGAGAGTTGTCTATAGAATTAGAAGAGAAAAAGATAAACAATGGAACTAAAATTGGTGAAGACATATAGAAAGAAGTAAATACTGAGGCTTCATAAAAGGAAATAATAATTGAACAACTAATTGAAAATATAGTGTACAAACCTAGATTATTCCACCCCTAATCAGCATTACTTCATAATTAATTGCATCCATTTATCATTTATCATTTATCATCTAATTGATTTATCATCATTTAATAATTTTCATTTGTCTTTTATCATGAAATCACCCTATCCAAATCTCATCATTACTCATCCCTAGAGATTGATCCTAATCCCTAGATCCCCCATTAACCATATTCTATCAAATCTATGATAAAAAACTTGACCAAAATAAATTTTTTAATTAGAAATTTATACCTAAAACTTTTACAATTTAAAATTTAAGTTTGCACCTTGTTTTCCTCTTCACTAGTCATTAGGCCTTGATCTAGTGCACATTTAAATTGTTAATATTTACATTGTTTTATTGTATTTAAATACTTTCATTCATTCATTTTTAAATCATCTAGGAATCATTGAATAAAATTCATAATACATTCATAGCATCATCATTAGAGTATTAACTAGCATACATCAAGTTGAAGATAACATTTCCAAGCATGCAAATAGCCTACACAATTTTAATGCAAATTCCAACTCTTTTTGTGCCTAGGAATTGAAGCAAGTGCTAATGATTTTTCATTAAATGGACATATGAACTAATTAGACATTTAATGTCTTCAAAATCCAAATAAGAGCAATAAGCCACACAAATGTGCTTGTTAGCTCATAATGGTTATTAGGAAAATCCCAATCTATTTTTAAAAAAAAATTAGGGTCAATCTCGAGGTACTCATGATTGACCAAAGATAACTAGTAGGGTACTAAATTCAAATGATGCATGGAAACACATACATGTAGATATAGATGTAGCATATGTATTAATTAAAAATGGTTGGTATTCATGAATATATTGGAATGTGTGTAAAATTGGCATGGACTAAGTATGAATTCCTATGAATATATGTAAATGAATGTGAGAAGGATAGATACAAGCATTAGATCATAAGACAAACTTAATACAAGAGTGTGCCACTTGCTGCTATGTAATCTTATTGAAACATTTTATCAAAATGAGCCCAAAACTAAATGGGAATTGATATGGATATGCAAATTTCACCACTACAATAGTAAAATGATTGAAATTATTACTTAAATATAAAATTGAATGCCCTCTTGTGCTTAACTATTATTATATCAAATCAAGAGACTCTAGTGAATGTCAAGAACCAAACTTTATCTTGACATATAACATCATAGTCCATAAACATTTTCCTAACTCATTCAAAATGTTCATGAGTGGGAAGAGGAATTTTGTGAATGAGCTACAATGGTCCGCTGAGGATGGGAAGACCGTATGTAAGGACGCGTCTGTGCCCTCTTTGGTCACAGTTATGCTTGGTTTTGATGGGGTTTACGAGCATTTGGTTGGAGGTTTGGGTAGGGGCTCTTCCTCTATTTCGTCTGGTGATGTTGCATGAGTTGAGGGCTCTATCCCTTATTTTTCTATGCGATGGAATGTCCCTCCTCCTTCTCTAGTTGTTGGGGGTTCTTCGGGCTGGGTGAAGTCCATCTCTGAAGCTGCTAAAGGGGGTGTTTGAGTTTGTCATCTGCCCCATGTTAGGGATTCCCCTATTGTGGTCTATGGACCTAAAGTTGCTAAGAATGAGGAAACTATTTGAAGTAGGGAGTGGTCTACAGATTTAATGGCCTATGGCTCTCCCTTCCTAATCTCCATAACTAGGTTTTTGCCTCCTAGAAGCCAGTGGTATTTGGGAAGATTGAGCTCTATCCCAATGCTAAGGGTTTCTTTTTAGCAACTTTTGTCTCCTCCGTGGAGCAAGACTGTGTGTTGGAAAGGAGGTGAATGTCGGGGATTCATTCTCTAGCCATCTGACCTTGGTCTCAAGCTTTCAATCCCCTCACAGAGCCATTGAACACCATACCTATTTGGGTCCATCTATTGAATCTCCCTCTCTAGTTTTGGGAGGATTATGTTATGAATCTATTGGAAACTCCATTGGACACTTTTTAATGTTGGTTTCTATGACTCAGGAGCTTGGGCATACTACGGTAGCGCGTATATTAGTTGGTTTGGAAATATCCAAATCTCTCCATGGTGATGTAGTCTTATTGGTGGAGGACAGACCTTGGAAGCAACTCTTGGACTATGAGGGTCTCCCCTTTTGGTGTAGGAGATGCTTCTTTGTGGCTCATTTGGCCTCTACTTTCCCACAAGCCAACTGCAAGTGTGTTGCTACTTGGTGGAAGGATGCTCTCTCGGATCACCTCACAGTGGGTTCTCCTCCTTCAAAAGTTTCTTGTGTAGGATGACCCTATTGTTTCTTCTCAGGAACCTATGTCTACTCCTCTTCCAGCTCTTTCTATGGAGCCACTGTTGGCTCAATCTGCCGATTTTGTTCTATTTGAGCCTGCCCGAACATCGTTGATTGCCTCTGATGGTCCTTTGTTTGATCTTCTTTCCTCTCCTACGCTGTTGTCTCCCCTATTGTGTGGTGGTTCTTTGCCCTTGGTGGCTTCGGTTGTTCCACTTCTCTCGCCTCACTCGGTGGACTTGGATTTTGAGTCTTCAAGGTCTATTGTGTTGAGAAAGAAGGGGCTCCCTCGATTTGTCACAACTTCGTGGCCTATGGTTAAGGGAGTCAGATTGGTCCCCTCAGATTCTGGGGTTGTCTAGTTCTAGTTTGTATTTCAACGGTTGTTTGTCAGTTGTTTCTATGTGTGGCCTGTCCTCTTTTCCTAGTTCATTCCTAGTTTGAACTAGCTTCTTTTTTGGCCCTTTGGGCTTTCTGTGTAAAGGGTACAACACCCTATAAATGTTGCTTATCTTATTGAAAACATCATAGTCCATAATTATATTTCTCATGGTAAATTATATCACTTGTAGTGAAATATGGCCCAACAACTATTTAATAAAAATAATTATTTACAAACCACTTAAAAGTAGTAGTCTAATAAATTCATCATGACCTAAGGTGAGGAATATAGAGATTCTGCGTACATTAATGTATATGACCCCTAATAACATTATGTTATAGAAATAATAGATGTAGTGTCAAGTAGCCAAAGAAGACTAGAGATTGCATCTTTTATAATTTAACTAAGAACCCATGGGAAGATGGGTTGAAAGCCAAGCATATCCCTTATGAGGTATACAATTTTAAAATGCTATGTTTAGATAAATTTGCAACATTTTCACTAGGTTTTGAGGGTTCTAACCCAAATTTTATGAGGCATGTTGGGAGGAACTAAATCAATAATTGTCTAATAACTCTCAAAATCCTAATTAGAGAGCCTAAATATTACTTTGGATTTTGAATAAGAAATGATTTTTTAAAAATTCTTGGAGAAGATCTTTGGGAAAGCATTGATCCCATTATTATAGAAATTCAAAGCATGAACCCATCAAATATTTGTGCGTGAGTAATCTTTTAATCTTTATAGGAAAGACTTAGAGACCACTAAATAGATTGTTGATTAATAGACAATTTCTTATGAAGTTTATTGTCATCCCACTAATATGGCACTATGGCTTCCCAAGATTTCCCAAAGTTTTTTATAAAAAAAGTGTGCTATGCCTAAATATATTCTTTCATGGTAAGAACGGTATGAAGTCTAAGACCCTTCTAAGCTAGGAAAAAAATGGGAACACTAGAAGAAATGCAATGCCAAACCAAGATTTTTTATTCTTCATCACCACTGAGGCCTCTGGCAATCCATTTTGCACACAAGGATTAAACTTGGGGTTAAATTGAAAGAAACCTAATGCCTCTAGAGTAATGAGGAAGGCAATAGTAATCTCAAACTACATGATGAAATTATTTGTTATTATCAAAAGACACCCATAGGAATTCCTTGAGAAAATTTCAAATCTTCAAATAGGAGGCCTTAAAGGAACTCAACTAGAAGAATAGTAAACATGTGTGGTGACCAAGATTTTTGAGCACACAAAATACTTTCCTGCCAATGAAAGAGGCTTAGTAATTGAATAAGTGAGTTTTTTCTCAATTATAGAAATAACAACTTGCCACAAGGTGGAAGGGGAAGCTTCAAAGGCAAAGAGAATGTTTAGAAACTTTAAAATTTTCCCATGAGCAATCTATTTCCATCCATAGAAATTTAACCAACTAGATTTAAGAAGAAAGGATTTCCTATAGAACTAAGTTCTTTGTCAGTAAATACTTAACCTTAAAGTTTTACCAAAAACTTTTAGGCACTTCAAAACTTATTTAATATTTTCTTCTTTCTCCAACAAACAAAAACTTGAATCATCTATAAAATAATCATTGACTAACCAAATAATAGAATAAGATTAAAAAATGCCTTTAACCAAATTGTATGAAAATACATGAACCAAAGCCTTCACTTGTAAGCCCATAAAGAAACATCCTCATATTTCGTTCAAACATTTAATCTAGATTAATATATGGTAAGTTGTAAAGATTTCATTGATTAAACTTGGCCTAAGTTTTCTATATGATTTCCATTGGAAAATGACATCCACGTACATGTTTGAATATTTTCTTGATTACATAGTGTGAATCGAATGACAATTAGAAAGCACACGTCAAAAAGTAGAGGCAACGGTTAAAGTGGGGTTGTGGAATAATATTGACTTCCTTCGTTCTTTCCTCCTTTTCTAGACTTTGCGTTGACTACCACTTTCTTAATTTACTAGTTGAATAAGAGGTTTCAGACACAACGGAGGTCTATATAATACGCTCATTTCTTATGGCTTGTAACATTGCCAATAATAAGTTTACTGTTTAATAAAAAAATAGTCTTTTTTAAAACTCACACTTTATTCTTAATAAAATAAATAAAAAAATTAATGCAATGATATTTTACTGATGTCGGACATTTGATACAATGATTGAGTTGGAATCATCAATATGATTTGATATACTCAATTTTATGATTAGGAGTTAGGATCTTTCATATATTCTTATGTTGCAATGGTTAAAAATATGTATGTTATCACATGAATAGTGATCATGTGATTTTTTAAAAAGTGAATTTATTGTTTTAAGGATTTTAGACATGGTAAATTGAATACTAGGTACATTGGACATTATTGATTCAAATCATTTTATAACAACTCATAAAATGTAGGTTCTATGACATGTTTATTGTTCAACCTTCCTAGCTTCACAATGCTATTACTTTTAACCTTTACTACTTTGACTTGATTAGAATGTTGCGAATTTGGTTTTGATGCCATTTTGAATAATAAGCTTGTAGGTAATCCTTACATCTGCTTCAAACTAAAAAATAGAGTCTTTATAGGTTGTGTTGTACGAAATAGGGCATTCTAGTAGTTCAAAATTGTGTGTTTTACTAAAGGCAATTTAATTGATGAAAGAGGTGATATTATGATTATTAGGAGCAACCTCTAGATGGTTAGAGTTTCTAGTGTACTTGAGCTCCCAAGATCACTTGCAAGACCAAATGTTACCTTCTACGAGAGAATGCAGCAAGAGAAATAATTGCTTGATTATGGTGCAAAACATGAATTATGTTCTATGAGACATCTATCTAGAAATGTACACATGAGGTCTTACTTATAAAGACAACATTGAGAGACAAGATAATTGTATTGTGAAAAGGGTATTAATCTTATGTCATGAGACAACTAAAGATAAGACCGAATGTGTACTAAAAACTTCTAAAAAGTAAACTCAACATGTAAACATGTGTGAATAGGCTTTAACTACTAAATAGTTAGATAATATGCTTTGTTCACACTATGAAAGGGAAATTGAAAAGGCAATACCCCTATTCACACCAACACCCCCTCTTAATTGCAACTTAGGGAGAAGTAAATCAACACAAACAATGCAAAGATGCATCAATGATAACTTTTAAAATCCCCCCTAAATATATATAAAATACTAGCTATTTTTTTGGTAAAAAATATTAATTTCTATTGGCAAATCTTTCCTTCTAAAAAAATTTATTATCATTTTTTTTTTACATCATAAGAAATTTTTATGGGAAATTAGGGGCTTGACAGGTAGCAACAATCAATGAATTTAAGGGGTACTTCTTACAAGGGTTATAGGGTAGTTCTCCCTCATAGGGTCAAGGGGCAATACCCTTGCAGGGGTTGAGGGGGAAGAGCCTCCTAAATGCCTCTTGAATGTATTACTTAACCTCTTCTTGAATAGGAACTCACTCTCAACATAGTAGAAACAATCGTGGCTTATTTCACTCCATGATTGTATTTGAAGGAGTTGAATTGGTTTTCAAGTTTGAAAATTTCATGAAAAATGCTTAGAGAACTACCACTTTCTTGAACTTGATTTAGCATTTTTCTTGGAATCCTTGCCAAATATCTTACATAAAAATATGTCCTCATACTTCTAAGGGGAGTCTTGATGATTATTTTGAATAGTTACATCTACCCTTTGACACTTGCAAGATAATAGGAGTCTACTAACTACTAAAATTTGACTAAGTTTGAAATGTATATTTTCTTGCAGTACTACATGTGACTTTGATCTCATTTGGAAGTGGGTATATAGACAATCCTTGGGTGAATGATGCCCCTATGACCCAATTCTATAAGGATGGTTTTAGAGGTGTAGTGTAGAAAATTGTATATCTTTACAATTTCACACTATGTTTGTATCCCTTTAATTAATTGGACTTAATTAAGCCTATAATTGACCAAATTATACATTCCAAAGCCTTATTATTCCCATTTTCTAAAAGGGAAACCTATGTTAAACAATTGCCAACATTAATTAAAATACCTTGGAAATTGAGTGTCTTGGACTTAGGTCCTAGGACTCATTCGCCCAAGGGAAAATGTGTCCCCTTTAAGTGCCAAGACCCAATTTTTAATATATTTTTGGTGGCATTTTAATGATTCAAATTCAAGTTTCAAATGTTAGCTTTTGGAATCTAATTTTCGAGAAATTAGATAAACAACTATAAATGCATAGTTATTTTATCAATTCAAAACATCTAGCATTAAGGAAACTTTCACAAGAGAACATATTATTGTCAAGAGCATTGAAGAGAAGATTTATTAGTCATATATAATAGAAATCAAGATCGTATCATGTCAAAGTTATGTGTGTTCATGCCTTGTTTTGGAGCTAACATTGTGATGTAGGTTTCAAGCATTCAAGCAAGCATCAAATCAAGTAATCATTCAAGTCAATTCATGCAACATCTAAGCCTTAGAGTGATATATTCTACTTTAGTCCTCTAAGGGAAACCATTAAGGGTTTGGTGAGTTGTAACAAGCAAGTGTTCATTCATCAATTCCTTCATTTTTTCATTATTTCATTATCAATGTTTAATTACCAAACATGGGGTTTGACTAAGGCAAACCCCCCTTCACCCAAAAACAATTTTTTTTTGCTTCTCTCTTTGTATGTGCAGATTTGTAGATGAAGATGAACTAAAAGTTGATCAAAAGAGCATTTTTGCAAAGTTGCATTTGTTGCATTCATTATTGTCAAGCTACAAAAACTCACTTGTATATTTTATTTTTACTTTCCAATAGTCAAACTAGGAGAAATCAGTGTTGGTGTGAATAAGTCTTGTACCTAGTTAATTCCTTTACTAGGGACTTAAGGGACTTAATTCACATGTTAATTTTACTTAGGATATTAGTTGTCTTATCTAGACAAGTCATAGTTGTCTTATCAGAGTTCACAACATCTTGGGTAGTTATGAGTTAGTTGTCTCATGTGATAGGATTAAGACACTTGTCATGATCTTGTCTAATCCTACCTCTCATCCTTTCCTTTAAAGGCAAGGCATCTCTAGCATATTTTACATAGTATTGTATTGTAGTATATTGCATATTGTATCATATTGCAATTCTTGATCGAATAGCATCATCCATTGTTGTTTCTCTCTATTTCTTGTGGAGGTTATTTGGTGTTGTAGATTGAAGATTTTGGCTACTCACTTCAACAATCAAAAGCTTAGATATGAGATCAGAGGATTGCAAAAATTATTTTTGGACACCCTACTTAGGACCCATTCTCACTAGGGTGAACCAACCCTACTATAGGCCCTGAAACCCACTTTTATCATAGGTGCACACTATGAAGCCCTTCTCATATCTGCCTGCAAATTATCATTTTTGTTTCTATTATCATAGAATTTTGTATTTCAAGTGTTAGGTCATATAATTAATTTAGTTAATTCACTTTAATTCATTTCCCAATATGGGTAATCAATCATTTATATCATAAGAAAACAACATATCCCAAAATAGGGTTGGCTCACCTTAAGGTTGAAAGTCAATCCTATTCCTTTGAGATCTCTTTTTCTAATGAAATCAAGGGAAAGGGGTGTTTGAATCCTAGGCCATTTCATCCTTCCACATTGATTGAATTGATTCCCCCTTTTCCCACCATTTCAAGAGGATAAAGTTCTTCAAATTTTGGGATTTTTCCTAAATTTTATTATATCTTTCTCCTTAGTCTGCTTCACCTTGAAGCTAGGAATCATAGCAAATGGTTGTGAAATCATCTCCATATTTATATGTTCCATCTATATAGTTCTAAGCAAATGAAAGACAACTCATTGTCATCAAGCCTATCTATTATGAGGCTTGGGGTGTTTGGCTTTCCAAAATCTACTCAACATTAGATGAACTTGTAGAGTCATTGTCATTATGGCTGTCTAGGCGTGAATACGTGGGAGAATGCATCTAAGCTAAAATAATCAATTTATGGGTATTAAGCCCCATGGCATGGTATATTAGTTCCATGATATTTACATAATTTATAGTTATCCCCTATGCATAAAGGAGGTTTGTTCTTCCAAGAAATAAGGGTGGAATAGCTTGGCCATGATTTAGTTATAAAGGAGTTTCATATTTAGCTATGGAGGAGTTATCAAAGCCTAATAACATGTATTTAATGATGATGTTGACTTAAATCATTGTTATTTATGGGTGTGAGCAACCCTTGTTGGTTTGTCTGCTTTTTTAATACACACTTAGATCTATGTTGAGCTTAGGATTGAATTCCCATGTGAAATTTTCCAACTACAAGGGTAAGTATTACAAATATGGTTGGAATTTTATTTAATATTATAAATGTGGATTTAATCATGTTTATTAAACATGTTTCCAAATAATAACTAAATGAAGTGGATTTTGATTCCTTATGAGTTTACATGGATTTATAAATATATTTCGATAGAGGCCATCTTATATGGATTCAATGTGTTACATATGTGTTGGTAAATTGACCCATATATATGAAATAATTGAATAGTTTACAAGATCTCTTTCACATAATGTAACAAGATTAATTGGCTAAGGTATAAACCCTTGGACAATATTTTTTAGATCCATCACTTGGTACTTCTAATGTCATGATGCTGAATTGAGATTGATATAGGAGTTAAATTCTTGGCATTGGAACATTGAGTGAGGGTGATCACCAAATTTTAAAACTTTTTACTTGATTATAGATAGCCTTAATGTTGCTTTAGTGTGACAAAAGTAAAGGAGTGTGTTGTATTGAAATAAGTAGATTCAACCATATCATAGGGTCATTTAGCTTTCACTAGTAGCATGCAAGTGATAGATTCCAAGAGCTACCTAATTTCATAGGGTTGTTTGACTTTAACCAATAGCATGCAAGTGATAGATGTTAGGAGCTACTTGATTTTATAGGGTTTATATAGGTTTTTATAGTAGCATGCAAGTGATGGAGGCCAAGATCTACCCATCTCAAGAGTGTATTATTTAGATTGGTGTATCAAAGGAATCATGTGTGTTTTTTTATATGGTGTTTGGCTAAGGTAGGAGTTTTAAGTTTGATTATTTATTTAATCTATGTGGATGATAGTATAAGTGCTAGCCTAGGGTCTATCCAGTATAACCATAAGACATCTTGACTATGTAACATAATTGTGGTTTGTTGACCTAGATGATTAATGGGTTATGGAAATATTATTACTAGCCTTAGTTATTGTGAACATTATTATACTTATGTCCTTTCTAGTGAGGATATCAAGTAGTATGGGATGCTTGATTATCATCATAGTTGGTAGTGGAATGGTAAGAGGATAGGACCCACAATGTAGCATGGGATGCAACGACATTCCTTTTTGAGATGAGATCTATGTTAGTGAGCCAAGTAGTGGGATGATGCACACGAAAGGCTGCATCTACTTTCATTTTGTCAATTAGTCTCTATGTGGACATGTAATGTATGTGTGGATCATTCACATTGGGTATATGTGATGTATGCTTGAGCTAGTTTTTATTGTACTTGTGATGTGTATATGAACTAGTCATTGTTGTACATACATGATGTGTGTATGAACTAGTCATTGTTGTACATGTGATGTGTGTATGAGTTAGCCAACTTGTGTATAATTGATGCATGCTCAAGCCAATTGTTGTGTGTGCTTTATATTTCAAAATGATATTTACCCTATGTGGTTGTGTACTTGTTTGTTTACTAATGATTGGTATGAAACCAACACTTGATCAAAATATGTTGTTATCAGTCTATTGTAACAGGACTAATCCTGCAAGGTTATGCTTAATGAATAGTGATGATTTAAAATTGAGATTCAAGAAGCCCAACGCCTCTAGAGTAATGAGGAAGGCAATAGTAATCTCAAGCTACATGATGAAATTATTTTTATCATCAAAAGACACCCATAGGAATTCTTTGAGAATTTTTAAAATCTTCATGTAGGAGGCCTTAAAGAAACCCAAGAAGAATAGTAAACATGTGTGGTGACCAAGACTTTTGAGCACACAAAATTTTCTTTCCAATGAAAGAGGGTTAGCAAATCAATATATGAACTTTTTCTCGGTTATATGAATAGCAACTTGCCACAAGATGGAAGGGGAGGCTTCAAAGGCAAAGAGAATGTGGAGAAACTTCAAAACTTTTCCATGATCAATCCATTTTCATCCATACAAATTTAATCAACTAGATTTAAGAACAAATTTCCTATAGAACTGATTTTTTTGTCAGTAAATGCTTAACCTTGAAGTTTTACCAAAAACTTTTAGACACTTCAAAACTTATTTAATATTCTCTTCTTTCTCCAACAAATAAAAATTAAATCATATGTAAAATAATCATTGACTAACCAAATAATAGAATTAGATAAAAAAATGCCTTTAACCAAATTGTATGAAAATACATGAACCAAAGCCTTCACTTGTAAGCCCATAAAGAAACATCCTCGTATTTCGTTCAAACATTTAATCTAGATTGATTTATGGTAAGTTGTAAAGAATTCATTTGATTAAACTAGGCCTAAGTTTTCGATATGATTTCCATTGGAAGATGGCATCCACGTACGATGTTTGAATATTTCCTTGATTACATAGTGTGAATCCAATGACAATTAGAAAACACACGTCAAAAGTAGAAGGTACGGTTAAAGTGGGGTTGTGGAATAATATTGACTTCCTTCGTTCTTTCCTCCTTTTCTAGACTTTGCATTAACTACGACTTTCTTAACTTCCAAGTCGAATAAGAGGTTTCAGACACAATGGAGGTCTATACAACACGCTCATTTCTTATACAATTTACACAAGTAGCCAAAGCTAAGAGCACAGGAACAGTTTCAGTAGAGGCAGAGTTTTCTTATGGCTTCGTCAGGGTAAGCTTCTATCACAGAATGCTTTTATGGTTTTTTTCTTGCTTTCTGCTTATTCTATAGCAATGGTGGATTGGTTTACATAGTTTATGGTGTAAATTTTTTAAGTTGATTTATTAACTTGAATGGGTATTTTATAGGATGAGGAGATTCGAAGGCAAAGTGGCAATAGTGACAGGTGGATCAAATGGTATAGGTGCAGCCACGGCAAGGAAGTTTGTGGGAGAAGGTGCTTATGTGTACATTGCTGACATCGATGAAGAAGCAGGGCTTAAAGTTTGCCAAGAGCTCCATGGGAGTTGTTCGTTTGTGAAATGTGATGTGGCAATCGAAAGCCATGTGAAAGCGGTTGTAGATCGAGCAATGGAGGAGAAGGGACGTCTAGACATCATGGTCAACAATGCGGGTATGTTGCACGCTCATGGTAATTCCATCACTCAGGTCCCACTCGACACTTGGGAAAGAGTGATGGCTGTGAATGTGACAGGGTCTATGTTAGGCATGAAGCACGCTGCGAGGGTCATGATTCCATGCAACTCTGGTTCCATACTCTTCAACTGCAGTGTGTTGGGACTTATCAAGACAGATAATGCCTCTTATGGCTACATGGCTTCCAAGAATGCTCTGTTAGGGTTGATGAGGAGTGGTGCAGTGGAGTTGGCAAAGACAGGAATACGTGTCAATGCTGTGTCATCTTTTGGGATTGTGACAAAGATGATTGAGGAGTGGCTTGATGAGGTGTCTAATGGGCAATGTCCTAAAGAGGTCCTTGAGGATGAGATGCAGAGGAATGCTACCAATGGAAGGAAGGTTACTGTTGATGATGTGGCCAATGCGTTCTTGTTTCTAGCATCTGATGAGGCTTCTTACATCAATGGCCACAACCTTATAGTTGACGGGGGTTATTCTGTTCATGGGAGAGATATTGTGTCCTTCAAAGACCCACCTCACAATTAGAGAGTTGTAACATTGCCAATTTAATGAGTTTCATTTTCAATAAAAAAAGGGGTGGAGTCATTTTCAAAAATTGCACTTTATTCATAATAAAAAATTAAAAAATCAATACAATAATATTTTAATGATGTCTTACATTTGATACAATTGAGTTAGAATCATCAATATGATGTGGTAT
>VDFB02109749.1:74987-138546 GCA_007258455.2 Sequoia sempervirens
CTTCCTCCCTCTCCCTCTCCCTCTCCCTCTCTATCTATTTGTCTCCCTCTTCCTCTCTCACTCTATCTTCATCTCTACCTCTATTTCCTCCCCCTTTGTCTCTAGACATGTCTCCCTCTCTCTATCCATCCATCCATGTCTCCCTTTATCTATTTTCCTAATTGTTCGGTGTACCCCATTGCACACCTAAAGTGCAATTGCTAGTTTTATTTCCTTATCATTCATTTCCCCCTCCTCATTTCACATGCATTTTTGTTTTCCCTCCCATTTCCTTTTGTGAGCACATCGAGCTAAATAAATGTCAAATCACAATGGGGGTTTTTACTTTTTTCTGTTAATCATGATCGGCTTTTCACTCATTCCTACAACATACGCGGATTTGAATACTGAATAATGTGGTTCTCAGGAAGACTGGGACAACGGTTGATTCGGTGGATATTGCTCCAAATCCATTTGTCAGAGAAGAAGTTGTTGCAACCTTTAAAATTTCCACGATTTTTGGTAACTACATAAGATTTAAAGTCTATTTTTTATTTTTTAATGTGTTCTTGTTATCCTTTTATAATATGGGTATTGGGATAGATAACCTTATTATGTTCTGGGTGAAATCCCTTCCTAAAAAATCAATGATGCTCAGCTTGAAAACTGTTGAAAATGATAGACAACCTTATTATGTTATGGGTGAAATCCCTTCCTAAAAAATCAACGATGCTCAGCTTGAAAACTGTTGAAAATTGTAGAATTTATCTCAGTTGTGTTTTCAAATCATTCTATATGTCTTGTTTTAGAGGTTTTCTTTTAAAAATTTATTTCTTTGACATTCTAAGAAAAGCACACAAGCACCTGTATCGGTAATATATGCCATAACAGTATGGTCACATATTAATCTCTCGACTTCCCAAGACAGAGCCTTTGGTGTATGCAATACCTTATAAGCTTATTGGCTTACAAACTGTGAGGCCAAAGCAAAGCGTAACAATCCATTTTTGTGTCCTACAGCCTTGAGTCCATTTTATTCTTTGAGGCATTCTGTCAAACAATTCACCTGCCTAGTCTATGCGTCCTCATTCATGCATCATTATCTGCGAGGGCAGAGTCGATGCTGGGAAGGGTTGTGGAATTTAGACTTACACCTGCCAATTGCATTTGCTTGAAAATTTTTGAAGCATTTTCAACAAATCCATTTTGTGTAAATGTTGCAATCATGGCATTCCATGAAATCACATTTATTTGTGGAATTCTGTCAAACAATTCACGTGCCTTGTCTATGCTTCCGCATTTTGCATGCATGTATACTGATAATTTTGTGGGGAATTGGCTTTACAAATGCCGAGTGCATTTGCCTAACCTGTGCATACAACTATTTTGCACATATCCTGCAATCGATGCAGTTCACCCTTCGAGGCATTCTGTCAAACAGTTCACGTGCTTGGTCTATGCTTCAAAATGGTGTGCCCTTGGGATTTTGCAGTAGAGATTACACCATTCATGGCACATGAACTTATACATGGGGTTCTCCTATTTTAATGAAATAAATGCACTGTTCCAGTTCGCGTCTGAATACTTCCCATTTTAAGGTCCACACTAATGAGCATTTGCCATTTTGTAAATACCCTTGATTTCAGATTCTTAAAACAGAAGGTGTTGAGTTTATTGTTACACCTTATGAATTTGCTGCTCAATTGGCTTACTTATCCATGTTGGATCCCAAACAAGGAGGATTAGAAGTAGTCATTAGCAAGGACAGTGATCTAATGGCATATGGCTGCAATGTGGTGTGTATGGTTCCTAAACTCATGTACTGAAGTTTTTAATCTCAGAGTTGAGCAAGATGTGGAACATATATTCTCCAATAATGCAAACAACATGTCATCTTTCGCCCGCTCTGATTTAATATCCACTATTCTATATGGAGTAGCTACTGACATATACTGAATTTCCAGAATTCTAGATAAGTCATTGGTAAACACAATTTTGTTATTGAATGACCTTAGGTATGGCTTCGACCAAGGATACATTTTTTGTACTTTGGCATATAATGAATTGGTTATCTCATTTAATTTAGTCACGTGTTCCATAGAACTAGTATTAGTCTATGTGTATTCTAACTACAAATGCTATTGAATGAATGGTAAAACTGATTACGACTCCTCTTATGCAAAGGACATTACCAAATTTGTTGATAACTATCATGAGTAAAGGAAGATGCATAGAAATGTGTCAGACCATGTGTCAATGGTTGCTGAAATGAGCAAGATTGTTGATGAACAAAAATTAATGTCTTTATCTCATACAGAACAGGACTTACCATGTAATGCAGGGCAGGTGGCAGCTTTTCCATACAATGAACTCTGAAGTTACAGCTTTGTTCCCAGCCTTTTAGGTAGGTTCATGAATGCATGCATATTTAAACTTTTATGTGCAACAGACTTGTAAATTAAGGTAGGGGAAGATAGCAAAGATCATAGATTAGCTGGTAGGATAGCTATTGTAAGCTATGATGTGAGAAAATTCTAGTGCTTTCACCAATTAATCCTTAATATTTGTTAACATAATTTAAATATTACTAATGTTATATGTTGTTTTTGATAGGGTTGTGGGACCTATGATTCTGAACTCCACTCCAAGGGTAAATGAGGCAAATGATCAATGTAATGTTAAACGCATTTTCAATTTTGTTGTTAGGTAAAAAATGTATTGAAATTTGGAAATCATCATGCTATCATGCAAGTGCCTTATATTCTTGGAGCATTGGCACAAGAATTTTTTTTTTTTTTTTTTTTTAATTTTTAACGAGGGGAATCGGGTGCAGCATGGCCCCCCATATAACCCCCCACCGCCGGTAAATTTTTTACCGTGACTGGCAGTGCTGGCGGGACACACCAACCGGTACCACGGCGCCGGAGAGTCGAACCCATGGTGGGTGCCCTGCTACAGGGAACACCTTAACCAACTGGGCTCGGACCGGCACCCCAAGAATTGTTATTTATGTGAGTACAAAAGGTTTTCTATTAATAACTCTGCCCATAAAAAGTAAAATTATTGTCTATACAAAAAAGCATAATTTCCCTTAAAACAATATACAGCTACCAACAATATTATGTCTCAACACTTATTAACTAACTATATAGTACATACACATCAAAAACTACCATGAAAACAGTGCATGCTTTTGGATCATATTCAGACCATAAATGATATGTAGACAAGTTCCCAACATTTTATGCATGGGGTCTCATGCCAAGGACGTTAGTGTGAGAAAAAACAGGTTTAGGAATATTGGAGGAAGAGCTTTAAAACATAGTAATGAGCCACAGTATACAGCTACCAACAATATTATGTCTCAACACTTATTAACTGACTATATACTAGTACATACACATCAAAAACTATCATGAAAACAGTGCATGCTTTTGGATCATATTCAAACCATAAATGATATGTAGACAAGTTCCCAACATTTTATGCATGGGGTCTCATGCCAAGGACGTTATTGTGAGAAAAAACAGGTTTAGGAATATTGGAGGAAGAGCTTTAAAACATAGTAATGAGCCACAGTATGTTATAACAAAAAAAATCATGTGGGGTTTCTTGTCATGTTTGCTCAAAATAGTGTTGTGGCACAAATCGTGATCTCAATCACTCTTCTGGTTACTAGTGAACATTCCTGTTCATTCCATCTCATTTGTTTAGTTTTTTATCTTCATCAAATAAAACTTTTGTTGATGATTTTTGCCCGATTGCAACATTGATTGAACACATTGTTTATGCAAATTGGGGATTTGCTGCAATAAAGAGCATGGGGTGGAGCTGGGTTGTTGTAGTGTGGCTTTACAACATTATCTTATACTTTCCACTCAATCTAACTAAGTTTTCAATTAGATATGCCATCAGTGGAAAGGCTTGGGATTTGCTTATTGAAATTAAAATAATCCAACTCATATGTATTTATTTTGTTGCAATCAAGACACTTGGCTGACTCTATAAATTTAATTTATTTGCAATCATGTATATCTCAAATTGCTTTCACCACCCAAAAGGATTTTGGCACGGAAGCCAGAAAAATAAAATGTGCCCATGCTCAAAGGATTTTCCATGGATTGCAGCTTCCACATACTAAGATGTTTGGTAACAGTAACAGCTTCAGAGACCTCAATTAGATAGTTGAAGAGGCAAAAAGACATGTTGTGACTATAAGGTAAGATCTTAAGACCACAACCTTTTTGTTCTTTGCATCGATCATTATTTTTTGCACATTATGAAAACTTTTGTACTCTAATATTTGTTATTTGAACTTGATGCTTACAGGCTGAGAGAACTACATACTCTAAAAGGTCAAGATTGGTTATTGAAAGAATTCTACCCTGTTTGACCGATGACAATTCTACCCTAGTCTTGCAGTAGTTCGTGGAGTGAGGTAGACCCTCACTTTTTAATTATCTTTGTTGAATGCTTAGATGCTTTCCTGTTCGATTTCTCAAGTTAATCTTAATTGTGTTCTCTCAGGAGATCCATAATGACAAAACGAGTTGTGAGGCTTAAAGAACAATTGAAATCGATCAAAAGATTTGCTGCCGCTCTCCCATATTATTATGAAAAGGTTGATCTAGTGAATATATATAGTAAAAATGATATTGGACGCCCAACAAAGGTAGTTGATAAACATTACTCTTATAATCCAAATTAATTTGGTTCTACTGTTCTTTTTATGCACTGGAATTCATGGAGAAATCATTTGATGTTAAAATGGGAAGCTGCCATCAATCGGTAAACAATATTTAGGTTGTTACTTTATGTATCTAACAATTGCAATTTAGAGCTTTGAGCATGGAATTCCAGCCTAGAATTGTGGTGCTTTTGAATTGGAAATTGTGTCGGTATGTCTGTGTGTTTTGAATGGAATAAGTATTAACCATGGATTCAAACCTTTAGCAGCAGTAGTCATTATATTTCTATTTTGTTTATGCTTATTGGTCTTCTTGAACCTGTTGTGTAGGTTGAAGTGTTAGGAGGAAGGGGAAAGCCATCTATGATTGTTGACAAAGATGAAGGCTTATGGAAGGTTGGGCTTCTTAAGATATATATACTATATAGTTTTTCATGAGATAATTTATACAAATGACTTATCAAACAACAAAATATATATTGAATGGATTGATTAAATTACATCTAAATAAGATTTCTTTGTATTGTGAATTTCTTTGGTGCTAGTTTGATGTTGCAAAGCTAAGGAAACTTAGACCAGCTTTTAAAGAAGCTGGAAGTGTGACTGATGGCAACACTTCAACTATTAGGTTGGTTATCTCTCTCTCACTCTCTCTCATGTATTTTATCCACTATTTTATCTGCAACATATCTACTTCCTAAATTTGTATGTTTTCAACTTATATGTAGAGTAGAAGATAATAAAAGTAGGAAATAGCCTTTTGGATCATTTAAATTGTTTTTAAATTACACATTCTTTTAATGGCCCTTTTATTCCTCAAGTTCGCACCCACATAAGATAAAGGGATTAGTAATTTGAACATAGTCCAGAGTCAAGACATTGATGGTATATTGTAGCTTTTTAAGATGATATTAGTAGATGGTAAATATGTGAAGATAAAACTATTAAAGCCAATGTGTAGATGCTTTAAGTATTAAAAATCTAATATTGTATTACAGATAGGATTATAACATATAAAGGTTTTTCAAACATCATTTTAACTTTTTGATGGCATTCATCGACTGCTATTGAACACAAAGCTTAATGTATATGCAATGGTACGAAGTAGGAATCACTTCTAGGAGATACATTATGCTCGAACCATTTAGCAATGTGGTGGAAATGAGCATGGTACTTTAGAGACAATAATTCAATTAGAATGCAGCAACTGATTGATTTAGTTCTACAATAGCAGGAACGATTATGAATGATATCTCATCCAGAGACCTAAGAGCTAAAATGTGTCCTCAAAAAGGAAGTGTTGTTTCTAGTTATTTAAACCAGGGAAAAGAAGAGATTGCAGACTAGGTGGTTGTAGTCAGATAGGCAATAGATGTGAACATACCCTTGGCCATAGTTGTATGTTCTTTTGTTATGACCTATAGTAGGGGTGTCCAACATAAATAGAAATAGTTATGTGACCTGAATTCCCTTATCTTCCTTTGTTGTGTGACCTGTCTTCCTATCTTGGGATGCTAGAATTCTGATTTTATGGTTGCCTTCCTGATGGCAACCCCTTTCCCATGATATGTCCTTTCTTTGGCTGTGTAGAAATCTTCCCTTCTACACCTATCTTTTCCTCCTTTTTGTATGCCACAACCTCCTTTCTCTGTTGCACGCCCCCTCTACCATACCATCTCCCTTTGCATATATATTTTAAAAAATTTTAAACTTCCTCATAACACCTCCTCCTCTCATTGTCTTTGCATTTTATTTTTCCCTTTAAATTATTCAAAATATTAGGTATCATCAAATGGTCTTGCTTATAATGTATTGAAAATTCCCACTTAGGTTGGTTATGTGGTCTTCTTAATATGATGATGTTGTTTAAAATGTAACAACAATTAAATAATCACTCTTCTCAAATGAGTTTAAAATATTCTTTAGCATTATAGAATCTTCTATATATAGGTTTTATTCTCATTGAAATTGCAACAACTATAACCCATTTAGAGTAAAAGAGAATGGAAACTTTATACAATATCTTTTAGCCTTGTACATCATCTATTCATTGTTAGGAAGAGGTTGCAGATGATTGAAAATGAATGATCATGCATTTCCTCAACCCATAAAGACATTTACAACAATTACCATAGAAAATACCAGGTTTTGTACTATACTATACATTTTACTGTGCAGAAAGGAGAGCTTGGTAAAGCAAATTTCTTATAATTCACTTCTAAGAATTTTTTGATAGATAGAAAAGTCTAACAAAATTTGACATGAGGTAGCTCAAAAATTTTATGGGTAGCTTGAAAGTTTTACATGATAGAATTCATTTCAAATATAGAATGGTTGTTGAATCTTTTTGGTTTAAAAAATAAGAGATATGTGTTTTAGTTTTAATTACAAGGAAAAACATAAGATCTACTATTAATACTTGTACATTTTGGAGAATCTAATAATCATACACATTTTATATGTAAGTCTGTCTAATGTTCCTTTAAAAATATGCTAATTGCAAGTTTATGTTTTAGGTGTACTTTAAATATTAGTATTTATGATCTGTTAAAAATCTAGAAACTCTTCATCCATTCTTTTAGTGAATCCCTTTTGTAACTGGTAGACTATTTTGGCAAAATTTGTCAATTTTGTTGATGAAATTTATTAGTTAACTTCTGATTCTTTTTATTATTATTTGATCAAAATTGGAAGATTAAATATCAGTGGTGGGATTCAAATTAACACTCCCTTCCCTGAGAGCGTGAAATATTAACCAGTTGAACCCATCTTTGAGCTCATCAATTGTTTTACTAGGATAGCAAGCTAATCATCATCTTCCTGGAAAACTTGAGTTAAATTCTGCTTACACAATGATTTCAGAAATTACATCACATATGTTACAATGTCCAGCTTATTGAATCTATCAAAATAAGCATCAAGATAATAGTTAGTAAAAACTGCAATCAACCCATATGCCCAAACTATGAACATAATAATTTCTAGTTTAGTATGCTAAACAACTTAGAAACTAGAGATGCATAAATGTATTCATTTAATTCATAACTGCACTTTTAGACTGCTCAACACTAAATGGTATATAAACCAATTTTTTAAATGCAAACTTGGACCAGATTTTTTTACATCCACAAAGTGCAGACAATGGTGATTCTTTGAATAGCTGATCCAAATCAAGTATAAAGAATTATCTATGATGGTCTATTATCATATGTAATTGTTTCAAACCATTGTCAACTTTTCCTGGCAAAATGTGTCGAAAGTATGGGAAGACAGGAGAAGTTTGATTGAATATCTATCTTATTTAGACATGAATACAGTTAATGTTTCTTTAGCCACTTTTCTTTTAACTGTATAGTGTATTGATGAATATCTTAACAAATTGTCTTTTACAAGACTATCTTTGTCCAACATTGCATGGGACCAATCCTTGGGTTGTTATTTTCAGCATATTACCTTGATCATTTTTTGACAGTATTTTTTAATATCATGGCTTCTTTTAATAAATCTTCAAGCTCAACAATTATTTCTTTTATTTGGAAGTGTTCATCAATTTCTTAGGGTAGTGATTGGTAGCACCAACAAGATATGAATGCTTACAAAGCCATTTAGTTACATGTACAGTTTATGCAATATATGATTCCTCTCACAAGTTATTGGAGTGACTGTTTTTGTTATATAATGATGCAAATGGATTTACTTGTTAGATCTAATATTGTTTTCCTGCAGGAAAATTTTGTTTTCACCAAAATGAAGTCTTAGCATACACATTATAAAGAGAAGTCTTTGCATTTTGTTTAGCAGTTCTAATCTTCTGAGAGTACCTGTCTTTGTTTTGAGGCATATTTTGCGCATGCTCTTAGGAGAAGTGTCAAAAATTAATATATTCATTCTTATTTTTCATTAAATTATTTTTTGTTGTTTCGGCAAAGCAATGCCTCTTAACCATATATGTGCTCTCATTTGCAGGTCAGGGACCTTTATGCTAGATGTTCTATATGCATATCCCAGTCAAGTTCGGGTACAACAAAGAAGCCCATATACAGAATGATTTCTTACATCCAATAGAAAGATGCAAACATTCTTATGCAAGTTTTCAGTATTGTAAAAAATATGACTTTTATAAATTGGTGAATATTGAATTAGTTTATGACGCTGTTGTAGCAATGGAAACTACTGCTTTTTCTCGTGATATTGGTTATTATTTAATGAGTTCTTTTATGGATATAATGTATTGTCTGGGTTACTTATGCAACTTCGAGTTTCAATGTTTTATGCTCATATTTTTTATAATTATTAACCTACAAAGTTGGAAGGATTGTATCCAATGGATGTAACAAACATCCTTTACATTTCTGCAAATGATTGAAGAAGAAGTGGAACTTCCTGTTACACCTATTAAAGAAAATGCAAGGGAAGAACAAGAAGTTGTTGCAATGGTGATAGATGATGGTCAAAGCAATGGTGTGTCTGGAGCTGATGAAAATGCTAACATTCAAATGCAGAAGGCCAAAAATGCTATTGAAAAGGCATCGATAGGAGCAAATTCAGAGAATGGAGCTTCTGAGCTGGATGATAGAACTGCCCAGATGGAGACTAATGGTAAGGTCTACTCTTTTCCAGTATATACTTTTTGAAGAATTTCATAACAATATTATGTCTTATAAGGCAGGTAAGGCCTAATCAGAAAATTGAGTTGACTTGAGCTAATAATTACATTCCGAGCTATAATGCATTTCTTTGCAAAATCTAGAAGTTTGGAGAATGTGGGCATACTGACAGAATATTTCTCTCTTAGAAGAAATGCTTGGAGCAATTGGGTACAAATATTTTGTAGCTAACTACTTTAGGAGGCCTTTTGTACTATTGATTAATATAGAGGAGTTGTTTACATAATAGTGGGGTGACATTGATGAATTGGAAAGGATGACACAAAAAATAAAGGTGGAAAAATGGCATTTCAGAATCTTGTCATTTGTCATATTTGTTTCTGTTAGCACTGATGGTTCTCTTTATATGAACTAGCTCTATGGATTTGTAAATTAGTTGCTGAGATTGTGGAGGATGCAATTTACTTAGAAAGTAGACAATTCTTGTCAAAATTCATGTTTTACCCACTGGGACTTAATATGCATGCTGTAATGTGTGTTTGTATTTTTGATGTGCCTGTATTTACTGGCACACAATGAAGTGGCTGGGTTGAGTACAATATGGTTTATCGGACAAAGTGAAAAAACTGCAAAAAGCGAAAAGAGCCTGCTTGTCTTGTATCCTGTAAGTTGTTTGAGAGTAGGAATCTAACTTCATAACAAGTTATTTCATTGACCACATGCCTGATGCTCATGTTTTTCCTTAACTCTTAATACCATCTATTTTCATATGGAGGATTGTTTTATCCTGATTGATGTTGATGGCTTTTCATAGTGCAGTGAATTTATATGGGATTTTTTTTTATCTTTTTTATTTTCTTTTCTTTCCAGTGGCATTCTGGTAAATCTAAGACATCTGATATCCAACTGTGATATAACATTGCATTTTCACAATTGAGATAATATGTTGTTGTTTCATATGTTATGTACCGTATATTAGTTTCTAACTGCATGCTTCTTTTTAATCATTGAGTTTGCATTTTGGTAGCATAAAGAACTGTGTGTGTAATATGGGCATCAGATCTTTGTTATACATATGCTAGGATTAATGCAGTTGCCAACATGGTCCTTCCAATCATGAACATTTAGGAGCTTCACTTGTTTCATTTGCCTCTAAAAATGTTGGTGAATTATTTTATTATTGATCATAACATTCTATGACCACTTGTAACTTAAATTATCATCTATCTAATACAATTATAAAGTGTACTTGATATGCAGTATAAATTGGGAAAAAAGAAAAAGACCAAAAAACTGAATTGCTTCATGCAGAAATAATATTTGGTGGGCTGGCACAGGCAGAATTGCAGAAAGCTGCAGAGAAAGAGTTTGAAATTGCCTTATAGGACAGAATTATGGAAGAGACCAAGGAAAAGAAACATTCAGTGGAAGCATGTGTTTATGATACACATAACAAGGTACCATTTCAATTAGCCTTTTTTCATTTAATCGTTTGGTTTTATATTTCATCAAAAATAAATTTACTTTAAAACTTCATACCTTAATATAATTAAGCTTACATTTCCTAGGAGAGTATATCTTTTTATATCTGAAATTAAGATCAACTTTACAATTGGAAAACAAAAGAAAGAAATGAAATAATTTTATCATAGACATGCTGGAAACTTACTGTATGATGTTTATATCGAGGATCTTTTGATGCTTCATTTTCTGGTATTTCAGATTGAATTTTTGGTATGCAGGAGTATGTAGTTGAAACAAGGATTTTGGTACCTGCCTTGCTAAGGCATGGATGCATGCTTTGGTTTTCTTTAACAAATGTTAAGTTGGTTTCCTCCATTATCTTCTTTGCTACTTTGAACTATTTTTTGTGTCTCAATTTCGATGAATTGAAGAATCACCTCTCAGTATGGCTTTGGCAATGAAGAGGTTGCTTTGTGTTCTGGTGTACCACTTTAGAGTGGATTGTTGTGTCATGTGAATTGTCATAAATTTGTTCTCTTTATAGTTGATTTTTCAACCTAGCCTATTCTTTGGGAATTGTGGTTTATCGTATATGTTGAAACACATCATGTCTTGGGGGAGGGGATATCTACCTCACACGGAGTTGAATTTTTTGTGGTAATCTAATCAATGGTTGATGATGTCTTGGTACACAATCACTTATCTTTTATAGAGGAAAGTTATTTGTGTAACCATAATATGCATGGATGCTAATCATTTATCTGTCATGTGAATTGTGTCAAATATCTTTGGTTTTGGTATATGATTTGTCTAAATGAATATGTTGTTATATTATATGCATAAGTTAATAATCTCTAAAGGTTTTTTGCTACCAATCAGAAGATGCTATCGCTGATCAGTTAGGTTTCCTTTTTCTTGTTGGAAAAATTGCATAGGTACCACTCTTGGAAATGTTTGATGAATACACTGTGTTAAGGCAATAGAGAGAATAGGAGATTTATTATTGGGATTCTCTGTCCTCTGTTCAGGTTAGTTAGCTTATTGTTCTTCAAAATAATTAAAGTTGATCATTGTAATTTTTTCTTGACTTCTGTTAAGATTATGGGCTCTTGATGGTTGATTTATGAGAGACCTCTTTGATTCTTTCTTTTCTTACTTTTTATGATAGTTGCTACTGTTTGAAAATCTTTATCTATTCTTTTTTATTGTCTTGATTAATATTTTTTTATTTATAAAAAAAAAAAAAAAAACCAATATTTATTAATTTTTTTATATCATTAAATAAATAAATTATATTTCTTTCAAATTTAATGATACATATCCTAACCTCAACCCTGATAATATAAGGCTAATTTACTCTCAATACAACTTAATCCTTAGTGATAAGATTGTAGCTTAATGCAAGATAATGCGGCTTTGCTTCCTCACTTTTTGATCGTTTACCTCTTGGAAAAAAATCTATGCAAACACTACTTATACAGTAATACTAGTGTATCAACATGTTTTTTCCCGTTCATTTATATTTAGAAGGTATATAGTTCTCTATCAATGATGTTCAATAGATTTTGTGAAAGACTAAGGCTGCTCTTTAGTTGTATAAAATGAAGTTCCATTTTCACTGTTTTGTTAGCTCTACCTTAAGAATCTCCATATCAACAATTTTTCAATCTTAAAAGAAAAGATATTATAAATTTTAAGAAATAGTTTTAAGATTTGATCTTCCAACTACTGTTGGCCACTATGGGTTATGATATTCTTTCTCCCATATAACATAATTTTCCCTTTGAACTGGGTGTCATGGCATTTCACTTTGTGTGATGTTTTTGTCTTTTGACAAAAAATAGTTATTCCCAGATTCAAATCTTGGATTCGTCAGATTGCTTCTGGAGCTAATGAGTATGAAGAAAAGAGGAGTGTAGTACCTAGTCCATCTGAGGAAGCTATGGCTGCAGCTAAAGCTGTTGCCGTTGCAGCAGTTGAAGTAGCTGAAGCTAGCAGAGAAATGCTTAAATCAAAACTCGAAGGTCAGTCATTGATGCTTTTGTGGTTTTCAAAACTCATGTGAATATTGTTTCCTATAAAAATCATTCTTTAGACTATGTGGACATTAGAAGAGAATAACAATATGTATTCTATATTATGCTTCAATTTACACTTGTTTAGTATTCTCTTCTAGATAGCAAACATTTGGAAGGGTTGATACATTCTTTGGAAGAATGAACAAATGAAATGAAGTCCATGAAGATTGCTCTTCAGAAGATAGAAAACCACAGGCATGAAGTACATATTGCTGGTAGCTGGTCAGATAGTCAAAGTGCAAGTGAGACAAATAGGGGTATGTGTAATGAGTCTAGTGCAGCGTTTCACTAAGAGGAAGTTCCCATTCTGAAGCAAAATTGTCCAATCCAAACAATTGAGTCAATTCTTTGTTAAGCTACCTTGCCATGCTCGAAAGAGTTATGCCAGTAGTTGGGTATATTCCACTAGCTTTTAGGAAAATATTAACATTTTCTCTTTCCTAGAAATGAATCATTTTCTCACGACATGTTATGATGTACATGTTGCTCATGATTGTATGAATAGTTTTATAAACTATAAATAAAAAAATACTTATTGGCATTAACTTTATGACTTCGAATTATGATGCGTTATTTTCTTTGTTTTTTTTATGAACATTATGCTTTGTGTATTCAACAACTGTTCATTGCTCCCAACTTCAAAATCATTGATAATTTTTGTTATAATTTTCCATTGTATTTGGAAAAATAAAAATAAAAACTCCAACAAATAGGAGGACGACGAAAATTTGAAAACATTGAATGTTGAAAGCCACACTAAAAAAATATTTAAAATAAATTGTTTATTTTTTTACAGAGACAATATGTCTTTAATTCCAACTATTGTCTCTAAAGAGACAAAAGTGAAATTGTCTCTAAAAAGAAAAAAATACTTCTATTTCATATTGTCTTTATAGAAACAATTTTTAAGACAATAATCTGAGACACTCCTTAAAGACAATACTTGAGACAATACACAATTTTTTTTTTGTTTCAAGTTAAGACAATTTACTCAAAAATTGTCTCAAACTGCCCTTCTATGTAGTAGTGTATACTCAACTTTATGATTTGGAGTTAGGATCCTTTATATATTCTTATGTTGCAATGGTTAAAAATGTGTATGCTATCACATGAATAGTGATCATGTGATTTTTAAAAAAGTGAATTTATGGTTTTAAGGATTTTAGACATGGTAAATTGAATCCTAGGTACATTGGACTTTATTGATTCAAATCATTTTATAACAACTCATAAAATGAAGGTGTTGTGACATGTTTATTTTTCAACCTTTTTGGCTTCACAATGTTATAGCTTTTAACCTTTACTACTTTGAATTTATTAGAATGTTGTGAACTTGGTTTTGATGCCATTTTGAATAGTAAGCTTGTAGGTAATCCTTACATCTGTATCAAACTAAAAAATAGAGTCTTTATAGGTTGTGTTGTACGAAATAGGGCATTTTAGTAGTTCAAAATTGTGTGTTTTACTAAAGGCGATTTAATTGATGAAAGAGGTGATATTATGATTATTAGGAGCAACCTCTAGATTGTTAGAGTTTCTAGTGTACTTGAGCTCCCAAGATCACTTGCAAGACCAAGCATTACCTTCTACAAGAGAATGCAACAAGAGAATAATTGCTTGATTAAATGGTGCAAAACATGAATTATGTTCTATGAGACATCTATCTAGAAATGTACACATGAGGTCGGTCTTATAAAGACAACATTGAGAGAAAAGATAATTATATTGTGATAAGGGTGTTAATCCTATGTCATGAGACAACTAAAGATAAGATCGAATGTGTACTTAAAACTTCTAAAAAGTAAACTCAACATGTAAACATGTGTGAATAGGCTTTAACTAATGAATAGTTAGATAATATGCTTTGTTCACACTACAAAAGGGAAATTGAAAAGGTAATACCCCTATTCACACCAACACCCCACCTTATGTGCAACTTAGGGAGAAGTAAATCAATGCAAATAGTGCAAAGATGCATCAATGATAACTTTAAGAAACTCACCAAATATATATTAAATACTAGATTTAAAAAAAAAAAATTGATAACAAATATTAATTTCTATTTGCGAATCTTGCCTTCCAAAATAATTTATTATTGATTTTTTTTACATCATAAGAAATTTTAATGGGAGATTAGGGACTTGAGAGGTGGCAACAATCAATGAATTTAAGGGGATGTGCTTCTTACAAGGGTTAAGGAGGTAGTTCTCTCCCATGGGGGCAAGGGGCAACACCCTTGTAGGGTTTAGGGGGAAGAGCATCCTAAATGCCTCTTGAATGTAGTACTTAACCTCTTCTTGACTAGGCACTCTCTTTTAGCATAGTAGCAACACTCATGACTTCTCTCCACGATTTTATTTGAAGAAGGTGATCTAGTCTTCAAGTTTGAAATTCTCATGAAAAACACTCAGAGAACTATCACTTTCTTGAACTATATTTAGTATTTTTCTTGGAGTCCTTGCCAAAACTCTTGCATAAAATTAGGTCCTCATACTTCTAAGGAGAGTTGTGATGAATCTTTTGAATAGTTACAACTATCCTTTGACACTTGCAAGATAATAAGAGTCTACTAACTACTAAAATTTAACTAAGTTTGAAATGTTTATTGTCTTGCACTACTACATGTGAATTTGATCTTGTTTGGAAGTGGGTATGTAGATAGTCCTTGGGTGAATGATGCCCCTATGATCCAATTCTATAAAGATGGGTTTAGAGGTGTAGTGTAGAAAATTGGATACCTTTACAATTTCACACTATGTTTGCATCCCCTTAATTAATTGGATTTAATTAAGTCTCTAATTGACCAAATTACACACTCCAAAGCCTTATTATTCCCATTTTACAAAAGGGAAACCTATATTAAACAATTGCCAACATCAATTAAAACACCTTAGAAATTGAGTGTCTTGGACTTAAGTCCCCTTTAGTGATTTTTTAGTGGCTAATATTCACCAATTGACTAATAGTTGAAATTTGGGAATGAAAAAATTGGCTAATAGTTTGAGCTATAGTGTGACTTGAATCACCACATTTTTACAAAATTTTATTATAGTCTTATTTAAATTGTCAAATAATTTATTTTATTAAAAAAATTAACTCAAAAATTTGCCACAATATTTGGTACATGATTAGATCAAATTTGCCTAAATTTTATGAATTATTATAGAAATCAATATTAATTCACCAACAGTATATCATAATAATTAGTTGCTTTCGAGCCATATTTCTAATCTTTAATTTCCAACATTGATTTACAATATAATCTAATGACCCTTGTTGTATTCCACAAGGTAAAATATACCCTCAATCTGTAATGATCATGGGTATATTTTACCTCACAAAATACAACGAGTGTCATTAGATCAACGATTCAAAAGAATTTTTGGGCCCCATGAGAATTACATATTATGGGTACATTTTACCTTGAAGAATACAATAAGGACCACTAGATTATATTTTAAAACTTGATGGTGGAAAGTAAATATTATAGTCTACCCTTTAAACCCATCAATAATTTGCACCCTCGGGCCCCTATTGCATTTTCCTATTATTTTTCAAGATTCGCCAAAAAATTCTATAAAATTATAGTGATGTAAAAAAAATAACCAAAAAAATAATAAAGATTTTCCAATAGAAATTAATTATTTTTTCTAAATAAATGAAAGATTCACCAAGATTTTATCTCTTTTTTTGAGGGGGGTTTCTTAAATTATCACTAGTCCCTTTAAGTGCCAAGACCTTGTTTTTTATGGCATTTTAATTATTCAAATTCAAGTTTCAAATGTCAGCTTTTGAAATCTAATTTTCAGGAAATTAGATAAACACCTATAAATACATAATTGTTTTATCAATTCAAAACATCATGCTTTATGATCATCCTTACTCCATTTGAAGCCCCATCTAGGCACATGCAGTGAGATCATATTAGCACAGGTTCAAAATTTCACCAATAAGCCATGGATCTCATTGCACATAAAAGTTTATAAAATCCTTGGGCAGATCCATTTCAAATCACTACATGATTTATTGTAAATGCATTGAAACCATGGAAGCATAACCTCAAATCCACCTTCTCTAACCACACCTAGAAACTCAACCCTATGCCCTCCCCTTTGTTAACTTTTCTCTATAGTTTGTCAAATGCTTAAAGTTTCATTATTTCCAACCTCGTTTGCTAACCCTATAGGCTAAGATTCTTAACTTGGTTTAGATTTAATGCAGAATGGTTTCTTGTTTAGCTCAAGAGTGGAAATGGATTAATAATGTTTGAATAAATGCAATTTGGTAATCCATGCTCCCTTCATGAGTATATTGGCCACCCCCAAAACATAGCTTAACCTCATATTTATCTTTTGATTATAACAAGCCAAGGTTTTGTTGTTATTTTCATAACTATATTTGTTTTAGACTTATTTCTTTAAGTCAAGGATTTGATGCTTTTAAAGTAGTACCATACAGGGGAAAGGGGCCCATAGTGGGTAGGGGTCCAATGGCAGGTATAAAAGTAGACATGAGTGGGCCCCATAGTAGGTAAATTTAATATCCAATAAATTTACACTTAATATCTAATTGCAAAACACTTTTATTTGTAAAGTACACAAACTAACAAATCATGTGATGCCACGTCAACACACCAAGAATACATGACTTAGTGGTCCACTATCAGTCTCACCTTTTTTTTGGGCCTTTTGGATACCTTGACAAAAAACATGTTGATGTGGTGTCATATTTGATGATGTGGCCTTGAAACCAATTTTTATAAGTAAGGGACTTGCCAAATAACCAGTTGTACAAATTTGGGAGTGATTTGAAATTTTCACATAAGACTTTGAGAAGCATAAAGTTAGGGTGGCCCACTATAGGCCCCTCTCCCCTATTTGTGTGAGAATTTGTTTAATGTTTGTAGTAAACCCTTTAGGCACTTCATGCCATGAAGCTTGGTTCGAGTTACAACGATATCTAGTTCATTCTTCATTGTCAAATGGAGCTTGGTTTGCAATGCAACATCAACATCATGGGCGAATTGAAGATTTTTGAAAGCTAGTGTTTCATGAAGGATTTAAAAGATTTTCATAGACTGACTAATAACGTTGAATAATCTTTTTAAAAACCTCGATTCCCTCTGGATTTAGCTTGAAGAAACTAATCATTAGTTAATTACCTTGACCATGTAATTTATCCTGTCAATCAATCTCTTAGTTGAGTTTGAATATATGACAATCCCTTGGTAGATTGTTTGGAAAAATGGGTAGCTGAGATTGATGGGGGTTGGCAAGTGGAAGATTGGGAGTAGTTATCCCATGAGTATTCTCATGTTCTTGCATGATTGATTGCTGCGGATAAGAGGGAATAATGGTTTTGTTCTGGATTGTGTGGATGTGGTTGCTTTTAGGGTTCTACCCTTGTGTTGGGGTGTTTGTTTGGAGTCTTGTGACTCTTTGCTTGTAATCCTTTCTCTCAATCAATAAAATTTTACCCTCTTTTATTAAAAAAAAATCTATGGCAATCCCTTTGTTGATCCTTCTCCATAGTGCCAAGGACACAATTCTAGCTTTATTGGTAGGACCTCTTCATCATTTGATGGTATTGATAATTGAGTCATGTAGAATATGTAATGTTGCATGCACTTAAATGGTTAAACTAGTTGTCCATTTAGTTACATGTGATGTCTAATCCATCTCTTTGGATAGAAAATATCACTACATATATGTGAATTTAGTAGGTGGCATCTCTTGTCACATCTCTCATTCCCTTTACTAAATTTAAAGAGAAATACTTTTATTAATAATATAAACCATAGATAAACTAGATTCAATCTTGAAATCAAGTAAAGAATAACAATGTGGGATAATAGTGGCAAAATTGCATGCTAATTATAGCACTCATAATATAATAATTTATTAATTAGAACATATATTAATATGGTTAGAAATATTTTATAGTGGTAGCAATGATGTATATCATATTTGTCTTCCTGATCATGTCCTCAAGTCATGCTGTAATATATTACAAATATGTAAATTACTTATATAAAGAATCAAGCATTTTTCAGCCAATAGGCTATATTATGTGTGAGCTTTCTGCTGGGAAGTTGTCTCACGCCAGACATTTGTCTCATGCCAGTAAATTATTTTTTTATATCCATATTCCGTCCTCTCCCACTGGTATATTGTTTAGGCTTGTTTTTGCTGCTAGCTCACAGGTTCACGCTGGCAGCCTCAAAGTTACTCGCTACATGGAAATAGATACATGGCTACACTCTCTCCTTTCACTACACTAGAGCTTGTAGACGGAACATCCCTCACAACAAAGGTAGAGCTTTCTGGCCTTGAACTACTTTCTCTATAACAAGAAAATAAAGCTTTTTAGAAGCTCTATTTTTTAAAATATAGATTCCTTACTCTGAAGTATGCATTGCAGATTGTGATAGGATGTGTTGGAGTGTACTCAATGCTTGCAAAATGGATGGACCTCCCACCGGCCAAATCAACCAATGTTGCCATTAGGGGCATGGTCACTTCTGGGTCAAGGCAATTGCTTTTTAAACTTCAGATATTTTCAAAACATTCTAAATAGCACCCTTTTCAATTTGGATGCTCAAATGTAGCACCTTTTGATTCGTTCCCCTTTCCTATCTAGAATATAGCATGTTTTTGGCATCGACTAAGTGGGTACAGATTAATTTCTTCGCATCACACTGTACAAATAGTGGACTGTCCACCATCTTATAAAACTGATTTTTTTTTAGGAATACTAGGACTAGGATTAGCAACCCAATCTGCTACAGTACTAGCGAGAGCTTGGCTGCCCTCGAATTGGACATGGAAGGACAAGCTCAAGACTATGGGGAATTCTCCTCAATTGAAACATCCCCGGAAGACAATGATTCTTGAGCCAAGCAACTCAGGCAAAAATGATGATTTACAAGAGGGGAGCTAGCTTATGTGAGCCATCTTTTTGTTGATAAGCCATTCCCATGGTGAATTCATGTTCCTTGGTCCTTTTTTAGAAAGATATTTGGTAAAGAAAATAATGATTTACAAGACCAACAAGAGGATAGAGTTAGGAAGTTTCCTAAGTATAAACACCTAAGTTATTTTTCCCCTGTGATCAACCTTACGTTGGTGCACAAGTGCCTGCATATGTACAATGCAGGAACACAAAACCCAGTAGAAGTGCCCAATATTTGCACATGCTATTGCAAGAGTACAACAATATGCAAGATGTAGGAGTATGCAGGGGGGAAACCATCAAAACTTGACTATGCTGTAAAAATTTAAATAGAAACATTAAACTTGAAATTTGGAACTTGAATAATAACCTCATAATGGAACTTAGGGACAATTGAAATCAAGCACATCTTATTTCATTTTTCCCTCACAAGTTTGGTTTTTTCCTATTAAATATAGTGTTTCTAAACAAAATTCCAAAGAAAGGTGTTCGGGACTACAAAAAGCAATAGCCCATTTGAGACCTCGATCAGTAAAGAGAGCTTTTGCAGTTGTGTCTAAATATTCTATGGGAGCTACTTTTATTGTGCTATCCGTCTCATATCGTATATCCTTCTTGATGAATGTCATCCTGAAGTAGCAAAAGAGTACTTGCAGAAAAACTGCTTTCAACTTCAAAATATCTGAAACCATATGCCAAGTTCCAACTACAACTATTCAATAGTGTACTTTCAAACATCAAACTGGAAGCTCAAGCTCCTTCCTTTGTATGGTGTGTCTCTCCATTCACTACTACTTGCATAAACATAAAAACTTGCTTGATTATTATTGTACATTGTTTTTTGAATTTTTGAAGTTTCTTTGCCTACTCTATTAATTAGAGTATATTCTGCATTCTTGAAGATCTTATGAAAGGATAGTGAATTATGATGTTGAATTTTTTCCATTTTATATAAGCTTCAATAGTTTGTGGAATTATTTTAAGGATTGGATTGTCTATGGTGGCAATGTAGCTTTGATATTCAAATGAAAATGACTCAATTGCTGAGTAATTTCAAACTTACCGAGTTCATCAGGAGCACAAGACAGAATGGCTCTTTTCTTTTCTATTTTTGGGGAATTTTCTATTGTGGAGTAACTTCTTTCTTACCCTAAATTTATACGGTTATTAAAATACTAATAAGGCATTTTTTTGCTTAGCATTTTCAATCTTCTGGGGTCTTTGTTAATCTCTTGTCTTATAAAGTAATGTTATCATATTATATTTGTTCAGTTCTTAAGACAAAATTCATAGTAATTTTGAGGGTTTATAAGTATAAACTTGAGGTCTTAATTCCTTTATACTCCATTTATGGGAGGATCGTCTTGTGATCCACAATCTTTGCCTCAACTTTAGTTTTATTTTCTCCCATTCTACATTAAAGATTATCTGTAGCATTTTGATCGTTGTGCTTTATTCTATTTGCTCCAACCTTAATTGACAATAATTCTCTTATTTGCATAAAAGAAAGATGTTTTTCTCCCTTTTCTATATTAAGATAAAGAGATTTAAGATGTATTGGCCATGGTCTGTTATACTGTGGTACTATGTGAAAAGTGTAGACAAACAATTTTTTTTTTTGGAATGTGGCTGGCATGCAGGCTTATGCAGACATCATCCAACATCATTTTAACAACATTATGTTATATTTGTTGTTGTTATACTGCTGTCCATTAACTTGTAGAAATTTGACACACAATCTGTACAAAGAATCATTGTGTACAAAAATTTGTAAGATATTTGCAATCTGTTTCAATTCAAAGCACAGTTAGAATAGCAACTTTCTTACATCATAATAAGGTACCATGTACTAAATCACCTTCCTTATTTATTCTGAAACTTTTTGCATAGATGCTCTATCATGACCTTCCAATTTCATTTACTTTCAAGTCTCCAAGGTTGCAGAAATGCAGCCTGTACATAACTCGAAATTTAATAGTAATCAAGACTTAAGTTAAAAGCCATATTTTATGCACTCTCTATAGTCATGACATTTCAAGGACCACATCTTGATGAAGAATTTTGGCAAACCAGTATTCTTTCGTGCATGCTCAATCATGACCTTCCAGTTGCATTTTACTTCTAATTCGTTTCAATTTCAAGCATGGAAATCTTCCATTGTCAAAATACTAGTTTGGCCCAAAAACACAATAACATTACAAGTGGTAAATATTCTCCACTACTGTATATTCTCCATTGCTAATCATTCAGATCTAATGGCTGAATGTTGAAATTTCCAGATTATTATTGTGCATTCTTCCACACTGTATAAAAAGATAGCGAACCTGTGATGTTGAATTCCTGTCATTTTATTTAACCTCCAACAATTTCTGTCAGATCTGATGGTTGCATGTTCAAATTGCTAGATTATTGTGATGGGTAGGGAGCCAAAAACTGATGTCTCCATTGTCTAAAGCATGAACCACAAAATAAACTGCAATCTCCAATACAGAAATTTGTAATCTATTTCATATATTTCTACAAAGGATCATTGTGTACATAAATTTGTAATGTAATTATAATTTGTTTCAATTTCAATCATGGAAATCCTCCATTCTCAATTTGTAATTTGTACAGGTATTTGTATTCTATACAAAAATTTGTAATTTATACACATTTGTAATTTGTACAGATATTTGTACTGTGGAATTTCAACAACATTTTTAAGGGAATATTTCATATGCTTGAATTGATTACAAAAGAAGATTGCAAATTTTTATGTGCAAGCGATGACAAAACTGCAGAAATTGATTTCCCAATCCTAGTGCGTACATCTACAATCTGTTTGTGTTCAGCACAACAATTGTTGGGATCTTATGGTATATTGGGATCTTATGGTATATATGTGATTTGGTTTCCTTAGATGAGGGACATGTGCTTATGGTATATATGTGAATTGGTTTCCATATGATTCAACCAAACTATATAAAACTATTGGTGCATTCCTTGCAGCTCTCTTGGCTGTAAGTGCTAGTTTAGTTGATAGGCTATATTATGCATGAGCTTTTAGCTGGGAAGTTGTCTCACGCCACAAAATTATCTCATGTCGAGGAGTTGTCTCACACTGCGAAATTGTCTCACGCTAGAAAAGATACCTGAAAACAAGACGCATACCGATGGAGCACCGACCCTTTGGTTTGTTTCGGATTGAAGCAGCACCAACCCCTTGTCATGTGGCTGCATCTGCCCAGTATGTGCATTCATCTCCATTGTCCACAATCTACCATTTCAGAACAATTTTGAAACCCTAAATTGGTCGAAGAAACCCTAAATGTGTTTCCCTTGTTAAGCACTTATCTATACCCTTTTTCTACAATGTCTTGCTTTCAATTTTGTTTGTATATTTTTTCATACTAGATTGTCTAGTATGGAGCAAAGCTCATGCAATGAGAAGATAATTTTTCCACTACAATACCATAATCATCACTTACTTTGATGCTCTGCTTCCCCAACCACAGCGAGAAGCTAGGTGTGGGCTCTGGGGTTTCAAGTGCAACTGCAAACGTTGTGCTCTAGAGAAGTCTCTCAACACTGCTCTAGAGAGCTTGAATGCACAGTTTGAGGCTTTGCAAGTCACAACGCACTAGAGGAAACCTACATGGCTAGGTCTGTAGGAGAAGACTTTACCATGGAGCTCCCTGATCATTGGTGGCTCTTTTAGTTAATTTTGGCTAAAAATATCCTAGAATGGTGAACAGATATAAGAATTTAAGGCTTGTAATTTTGTTTGTTAAGCAATACCAGGTACCTCTTTAGGCTTGTAATTTTGTTTGTTATATTAGCTCAAATTAGATGGCTGTCACACCGACTTCAAGAGTTTTACAATACAGATAACAACAGGTTCGATGCATATCAAGTGAAAATAAGCAATGCTATATATGTGAGCTGCTACAAAGATCTTTACAAAAACTACTGCTTAGATAACTAATATGCCCATTTTATCTTGTGTATTATGCTACTTCAGTGATACATAATATTATGTTTCTGGATATATAGATTGAATTCAACTTTATTTGATGTTTGGAATATTTAGTAGATGGCTGGCCTTAGAGGTGTAAATCAATACCAAAACTTTGTCTAATGTATCCCTAATGAGCTTGTCAACTTCCTGTTTCCTTGTCAGGGTCTGTAGCACCTCAAGCTGCTAGATAATATGCAAAGCAAAGAATAGCTTTTAAAATAAATATGCATGCTACAGAGCTTTAGAATAAGGATATATCAGAAAGAAATGTGCCCACATTAGCTAAGAAACCTGTTGGGATATTTGTCTTTTTGTAAATATGAGAGAAGAAAACCAGGTTGAGTTGCCAAATAAATGCTCAATCTTCCTTTGTGATTTCATTCAGCTTCCAAGTATGAGTTTGGAATTTTATGAGAGTGAATGAGTAAATGTGGAATCTTCACAGACTAATTGGCTTACAATCTTCTGCCTTTCTCTCCTTGGAATTTCCAAGAGGATTAGATAGGGAGCTCCAATAATGAACTTTTTCATTGTGTAGACCATTTAAATAAATAATGTTTTGATTGTAAAGCAATTAACAGGAAACCCTCATGAGAGACCATGGATTACAAAATGAGCCACAGTCTGCCCCAATTTTAACACCTCAAATGTATCTGTACCGTGTCATGTAACCATGTTTGTAACATGTCAATTTTTACATTGGAAGCCAAGTGCAAAGGCTTCACACTATGGGGATTACATTGTGGCATTTGTGTTGTAGCTTGAGGTATTTTTCCAAACAGTTCACTGCCTTCTCATGCCATTCCATCACCATGAGACCACATTTCTTTGAGGCATTCCAAAAAGTTCACTGCCACAACTATGCTATTGCTTGCTATTATGTTTTGATAGATTCTTTCAACACATCCATAGCTTGTTCGAAAGCACCTATTTTAGACTTTTAGCCATAGCAATAAGGCAGTGAACTGTTTGATAAAATGCTTTGGTAGACATGCATGAAAAATGTGGTAGCATAGACAAGGAAGTGAACAACTCTAATTGACACTAATAGCACAACTGATACAACAAATAACGCTATGCTTCCAACAGAAACTTATCTTTGCTCCCAACAAAATTGTCTATGAGCACTTGAGCCAAAATAATAACCTGCAAAAACATTTGTGGTCATAATAAATTAAACTCTACCAGGTAATTTACGTCAGCTAATGACAAACATTTGTTTCAAATGTTTCAATATTAACCCTGTTTGTAGTTTAAAATTTTTCTTATAAAAATGACCTATTATTAACAACTTTTTCAATTTGTTGGCACAAATCATTGTCAGTTTGTTCAACTATACTGGGTATTAATGCTCTTTCCAAAAATATTTTGCAAGTATTCAGAGGACCTCCATTAATGTCTACAATTGAGTATTCTTATTTTTTCAGGATGATTTATCCAATGATGATTGGAAACTTGTTTATTGAAATCTACCAAAGTTTGGAAGGAAGTAGGAAGTGGAAGGGAAAACACCTTTCCCAAGATCTTGAGCAAATGGAATTGCTTCTTCTCCAAGTAACTATTGTGGATCTTCTGAAGCCCACCTTGGCTAGATCTGTTACAACCAACCAACTCCACAAGGTCAATAATGAAAAAATTTGATGTATAATGATGTATACATTTGATCAACATCCACTTAAGTTAAATAAAGTTCTTTAGATAGCAAAAGATGTCATTCTTTCTCAACTAATTGAAGCTCTCTCAAATATGTCTAACTCAATTTCTATTAGCTCTTGGGTTTCCTTCTAACTTAAAAGTATCAGAGCAGATTGGCCTTGCTGGTGACTTGAAAGTATCATAGTAGATGGGCCTTGCTGTTGGAATGCTATGTTATGCATTGAGCAATTTTTAGGGCAAGTGGCCTGGTAAGTATTACCTTTCTTAGGCATTTGTAAATTTGTTACCATTCAGTGTCTTGTAACATGCTCAAATTATATGCACATGCATGCATCCCAATCTTTTATTTTCAGGCGAAGATTCTTGAATGCAAACTTTTAGGCAGGAGCTCGATGCTCTTAGTGAGATGCTCAGAAAATTGCAGCATGATAAATTTCCCAATTTGGACGAATCACCCCATTTAGAAGGAAAGCAAATTGCAGCATCGATAGCATATAAATCATTTGGATTAGACAAAGAATTTATTTTTGTAGTGTGATATGAATTGATAAAGCATTGCATTGCAAAATTGGGGGAGATCACATATAAGATGTTTCATTTGAATTAAATGTAAAAATACTCCTTTGGACCATGAAAATTTATCCGAGGTGGCTAGATATAAGTGTTGGTAGAAGGCTGTAAGTAGTCTTTTGTGGGCGAAAAACAAGTTAGTTTTGTGACCTGGAGAACTATATATGTAAATATGTAATTACAATTCTAATGAGATGAATTTGAGGAACTGTTCCAATATTAAAGCGAAATGGTGTTTTTCCAATGTAGAAGTCACTTTTTTTCCTATGGTGTTTTTCATCAATTGTAAATTTAGAACTTTTAACCATTTAGCACAGTATTTTAGAAGTTGTGTTCACCAATTATGAAGCAGTTAGCAAAATTTTATGGAAAATGTTCTACGGAGAATGAATGCAAGAGGGGTTAATTTTTTCCTACTTTTTATATTTATAAATAAAATTTTTGTTTGTGGGAAGATACTTTTTAAGCTGTTTGGAGTCAATGCTACAATGGCGGAAATTTATTTTGTTTAGGCACCAAGAGATTAGACCCAACTGCAAGAATTAGGCGTATCAAAAAGATAGGCAGTGTACTTAGGGGCCTAGGGCTATGTTTTAGCTTCTTTTGGGGCGTGGATGTTTTATTTAAACATTCTTACTCATAAGTTCAAAGCTAAAATTTGTTTTATGATAACATATGATACCATCTCTGTCAAATCTCGCCATCGAGCAATGCGACCAGGTTTCTATACTATTTCTTTAAACCATAATCTCAGAAAGCTCGAGATCTCAATTTTTAATATCCATGGTATTTTCAATCAGACTATCCAAGATTGCTCAAAGCTGTTGTTTCTTTGTTTATTTTAAATTGATTTTAGCATTTGAAGACAATTTCAGCATTCAATTGGAAGTTCAGCGCTGATAGGACTGTTTGATTGTCTATTTATGCTGGCATTTGTTGGTAGTTTAGGATTCATGCAATAGGAAAAACAATCAGCAGAATCTAGGGAAAATTAAGTCCTCAAACCTTTGTACTCCTTTTGATTTCTTAAAGTGTATGTCTATTATGACATTTGAGATTACTATTGTTGCCTGTTTAGGAGTACCAATGACTCTTTTCCCATGTTCATATAAGCTAACGTGTTTGGGATATATTGTTGTTTTCATTTGTTATGAGGTTTTAAAATAAGAAGAGATTGCTTATTCTATACTAATCTAAGTAGATTAGTGGTTAAATATAATTACTATAATTTTCTAGCCCACTAAAGATCTGCTAGAGCTACTTGGTGATCAGAATACTTAGGACAGCTTATTATGGCAATAAAGATAGCACCCTGCTGACTGGACGTAGTATTAACGAGTATCTTATGCTATAGATGTTATACCATTGAAAGAACCTCTGGGAATGTATACCTATTGTGGTGCCAGTGCTTCTGAATTTCATAATCCAATGACTTAAACATGGGTAGACCCAGTATCTAGGTTACTAGCTTCAAGTAAGCCCTACCAATTCTTTTTCCATTTATCAGGTAGGTGCAAGCAAAATTAGCAATTTCATTCTGTCTATTTAGATCAAATCTCTTCCAACTATGCACTCAATGTCTGAATATTTGCAATATTTAAGTGGTAAGTTTGACATCTCTTTCTAGCTAGGAATCTAACTGCATTACACTAGTAGATAAAGATAGCCACAATAAAGCCCCTAACATAGAGGACTAACTATGCTTCAACCTTTGATTCTCTTGCTTCAGTATTTCTTTTCGCCCATTGATATCACTTATATGGCTAAAAACACTATATTCTGGCCCTAGATTAGAGGATCAACTACATTTCCTTAGGTTAAAAGAAATATGATGGATATGCTCCATTACATGATTTTATCCTTGCAGCACATTGCCTTCAATTAAAAGGTCTTCTCAATGGGAAATCCATTTTTTCCCATAAAAGGTTAATGGGAGAATTAATGAAAGCCCCTAATTATAATGACATTTTATGAGTATGCTGCCCACAATTTATTCAACACAGTTGGCAACAAAGTGAGGAGCATTGGGTGAGTGGGCATTTTCCTAGCCAGAATGATATATGTAGAGGAACCATATATCTATATATTTTCTTCATCAAAATGTTTTTATCCTATCCTCCATGGATGATATAATACACACAGGTGGTTCTCATTCTTTACAGCGTCCAAGCGCATACATACAAAATTATTTGCTTTTGTATCAATCACAATTTGCGCTGTTGGTACATATAATGAATCTGATACCTATGATGGCGATGGTCCATCAAAGTTTTTAGGTCTTTGTTGTTCACTGCACAGCTACTGCTGATGCTGTAAATGCAATGGTCGCCAGAGCTATTTTTACATAGTGAATAGTAGAGATCAGACCATCTTCAAAGTTTTGTGCCATAATAATGGGCCTTGTAGCTTAAAGGGATTGGTGTACCTAAAATGGCTAAAATTTTAAAAAGATTGTGTATGCAACCACTGTTTAGAAGAGCTAGGAAGTGGTTCTAAGATGGATTTATAAATAATTGTAGTAGAATTTCACTAAACTACTTTATTTTTACATTCCATTGGGAATGAGGCAGGGTGTATTCGAGGTGTCCAAACATGACTATAAAATATGACGTCTTTGAGGAGACACTCATATAGCAGTAAGTTCATTTTACAACATTTATGATTTGTCTTAAGACATGTATATTAAGCAAGGCGCTTTTATGCATTCTTTGACAATGATTTGAATAACATGTACATTGGGAAATCAAATTCAATGCATCCTTTGTGTTCCTTTTTGGTCATGTTACAATGTAGATGTTCCTGGTAAACATCTCCATTACTTACTCAAATAGACCCTCCAACGACATCTCATACTCCCATTGCTTTGCCCCATGGGAGAAAAGGCAATAAATTCTAGGTAATTATAAAATGTTGCATGAACGAATTGTTCTTCCTTCTCTGAATACTTTGTCTTAATCATACCAACATTGCTATAGTATGCACCAAGGGAATTTAAAATGGAAACCTCACATCAGCATAGTACTCATCAACTTCTGGACTAGCACCTTCCTCCAGTATTTGTCGAAACTCCTCAATTTTGCCTTGCTTGAAATATTCTCTTGCTATAATCAACCATAAATTGAGAGGAGCTTGCTCTGCTTTCAGGATGTCAAGAATGTCAGTGGCATCTCTCGGTAGTTGATGCAATACTACTTTCACTTCTTCCTTTGAATTTGGCAATCGTATGTATACACACCCCATTCTTCCAAGCAGGTTCCTTCTCTGCCACAAATTCTCCTTGTATAATACTGTAGTTGGTTTCAATGATATGTGCAAAGACAACCCAATAACGTTTAGCTAATTATAAAAAAACTATCGGCATATTCCTTGCAGCTCCCCCAAGTGCTAGTAGTGGATAATGTCTGTGTGTGTCTGTAGATATGACAACACTAATATGAACATCATAGGGTCTTAAAGTAAGATATCATGGAAATAGTCCTAGAGTATTGTATACTATGGTACAAAGTGCTTCATGTGAAGGTTTAAACATATTTATATATGGGTGCGTATTGGCGTGTACATACACTTCCATTTTAGATATTGGAGATCAATGAAAACTTAATGAAATTGAAATTGTTTATGGAAAAGGTTACTCCTGAACTTAAGTTCTCCATGATAACCCATATTTGTCTGAGGAAGGAATTCACTTTGTAAACTGCATATAAAAATGAATATAAAAATGAATAGGAATGCATGACATTTACTATCTAAGGTATATGTATGAATGCAAATACTACTACCTAAAGTTGTACATAGAAGGATTCATATGCATGAATGTATTTTTCTTTGATTAATAACGTATACATTTTATTAATGTCTATATATGTATAAATATATTCATATCTATGTTATACCTTCTTTAAATTTATTTATTTGTATATTTTCATTTCTATTGAAAACCTCCAATATCTATGGTGAAATTTATTTGCAAGTGCTAGAATGCATCTTCATATGTACTGGCAATTCACTCACCTTTCTTATTAACATTGAATTGCTTAAACCTTTTCATGATTCTATTTGATCTTTCCTTGTGTGATTGTTAAATGCTTTTACTTTATGCTAGAGAACTCCTAATTTGAAATCTTGAGGTATGAAAGTTAGTAAATGAATAGTTAGGAAAAAAATTGTCTTCAATGTGTTTTGGGGAAATTTTCTTCCAAGAAGGTGTTGAATGTGGATAAACATGGGGCATAGATTCTACTTTCTCTAGATTTACTATTTATTGTTTTATACGACATTAAACTTGGCCAAGCTTGTAGACCATCAAAATAGATGGGCATGTTTTATATTGTTGCTCTTTGCCACATCCTAGCATTGAACCTTGCATGTTCTAGTAGATAGAAATGCATGTAGTTATGTTAGGCACACACCAAGATTCCATCCTACCATCAATATATTTTTGCTAAGTATTCCATGTAGCATCGGTGGTTCTTCATTTCAAAAATAACTCTCTGGGGAAACATAGCTTCATGGTTGGGCGGAAAAAGTGCCTAGACCTTATTCTCATCTTTTAGTTGTAGGGTGGATGTTGGATTGGACTTATGTGGATACCCAAACATTTTTATTTGTTTACCATATGTCTCATGATGTATCTTATTGATGAATTATTAGTAGGCATTGCCAAGTCAGACTTGTATATCAATATCCCATGTATTTTATCCTTGAAAAATGAATGAAGAATATGAATTTTTTCACAACATATAATGGAAATAATTATATTGGAAGTTGCAAATTTGATTTAATTATTTTCATTTAAAATTATTTAGAGTTTACTTGAGTTTTAGCCCTTTATAGATAGAGAGAGAGTAGATGGAAAGAGAGAGAGGGAGAGAGAAAGGGGAGGGAGAGGGGAGATGAGAGAGAGAGAGGGGGGGGAGATAGAGATATGTAGAGAGGCGAGGAGGGAGGGAGGGAGATAGAGAGGAGATAGAGAGAAGGATGGATAGGTAGAGAGGTATTTCTTGAGATCAAGTGAGAGAGATTCAAATATAGGGATGAAGATAGTGAGAGAGATCTAGAGCATGAGATGAACAATTAGTGAGATATCTATAGGTAGAGAGAGAGAGATGATAGAACTTGTTGATTACTGAAATTTTACCTAATTACTCAAATTTGACATGTTGATTATTCAAATTTGACTATCTAGAAAATTATAAGATCTTTCAAAAATTAGAATTTACATTATAACTCCAAGAGATCCAAAACCACTCTCAAACATCTTGAAACTATAAAAAATTTCATGTACATAGTTTCACTGGCAGACAAAGACAAAGACAAAGAAAAAATAAGAGTTCAACAAAATACACTGTCAAAACTCATCATTCACATTTGGCAAGCACCAAATTTGGCACTTGCCAAATGTCCATTGCATTGAAAAAATAACAACCCTTAGGCTTAGCCATCTGATTTAGGTTGAAAAAAGTGGCATCTTTTTTGTGTCACAGTTCTTGGTGCACATACCCATAATGTCAACCTATAAATATTGATCCAATCAATGACCACTATACATGCTCATAGTTCTATCTATTAATGTCCTATTTACCTTTTCTATAATGCCCTTTTGCTATAAAATATATGAAATTATTGCCCCTTTTTTATAAAATATATGAAATTATATATTTTTAGCCAATAGGCTATATATAGAGTGAATGTTGAGCTGAAACCTATCTCATGCTGGTCTACAACTTTTTTTTTATTAGTATACAACAACTCTTGTTAAACCTTTTTTAATCTCCCGTTAAACCTCTTTTACTCTTTTACCTATATATCATGTTTTCTTGGATTGTCGGAGGATGAAGATAGTTATTATTAATTGAACTGTAATGGAGGGCAACTTAATAGAATGTTGATTGCGATCATATCTGCTACTTTAAATCATGTCATTGTGTGCCATGTTTTCTAGAAGAAACTTCACCCCTCTTCAACAAATATCACCTAACAAACTTTCCTTGCATCATGAAATGTTTCCTAAATATGCTTTGCTTTCCAGTAAATGAAGCTGAATGTGAGGGGAGTTTGCATGTGGTCGTTTGAATAAATCAATTCCAAAAGAAAAATTGAAAAACTATTAATAAGGGTGTTTGCTTGTTTTACATTAAAAACACTCGAGCTGCCTTGTTTTAGTGTTAAAAATGCCCCACTTGCCCACTTAAGTGTTTAGTGTTGTCATTCTTATTTATCTTGTTTCTAACTAAGAAATTTTCAATCTTTGGCCAAGTTTGTTGGGTTACAGGAATTACTACTCTCTTTCGAAGTTCCTTTTTAACACATACATTTTGTTTCATCTTTACTTGTTTCGGTTTCAACATATAGTAATATTTGTGTAGTTCCACTTTCTTTATTATCTTTGTTGTGTTAATTTATTTTCTATTTAAAAGATTAATGAAGCCAAAAATGTTTGTGTGTTGAAGGTCCTTTTGGTAGTCACACATATCTCATACTCAATATCTCTTTGCATTTGTCAAATACATCAACACTTTGACATCCTTTCAAATATTAAGTTTCTTTCATTTGTACTATTAGCACATTCGTGACAACCCAGTTTCTCTTTGTGACCTATCAAATTTGGTACTGTTGTAGATTGACTTTTTCCAAATGACTTTCCAGTGGTTGCTTAAATATAGTTTTATCCCTCCTAGGTGTTGCAACCTGCGAAGTTTTTTTTCAATTTGAAATACATTTTCTTGTTAACAACCTTTAGATTATGACTTGTCCTTTCACGTTTGTGAAAACCTCTTCATTGACTTCTTAATCTCTAGAAAACCATTTTTCTAAATCATGATGTCTTTTACTTTTCTTTTGCTTTAGTTGTAGGATTTTTGTACACTCCATGACTGTCACAATTATATGAATCGACACTCCTCTCTTTTACAAAGGAAGCCTACACTTTTTCCCTTAAATAGTCCATTTTTTGTGCGAAGTACCATTTTGAAGCCCAATGTTGAAGTTTTTGCAGAAAGGAATTCATTTCCTTTAAATAAATGAGCTTCAAAAGTTAACATAGCTGCTCCCACTACTGAACTTGAGAGCATTTTTGAAAGACTAATGGCAGATTTTTTTCAATTTATGAGTACAACATGAAGAGCCAATCGACATGACAGATATATCTTGTAAAAATGGAGAATTTTGTCCTCTTTGGCGCACATTTTTTGGTGTCCATGTCCCTGTTGTCTTCTTCTTGACCATGCTTTCTACTTTTCAAATAATATCACCTTATTGTACTACATATCTTATTCATGTTGAACCTTGTTTCAATTTGACATTTTTCCTTTTAGCCAACACAAAATCCACAAATTGTTGTCTCTGTTCTTTTTCCACAAGACATGTAAGAAGAAGCTGTGTTTGTAAGGAGATGTCAATTTACATATTGATTTTCACTTTATGAACAAAATAGTTATATTTCATAACGAAAATTGTAGATAGCTTATGAATCATTATACAAATAGTATATTGTTTACAATTTGTACAATTTAATTTCATTTAGGCAATGGGCAACTTTCATGGACCCACAAATATTATTGAAATCTCAAGTAGTAACAACTCCCCAATTCTCTCTACCAATTCATCTCCATTGATGAATTGAAATGGCATTCCTATAGGACCCATATAGGATTTTGCAAGTAACATTACAGTTAGTTGCATAGACTTGATACAACAAGCAAAGACCACTATTGCAAATGTTGAAAGTGTGAAGGAGTATGACATTCAATCAATTGAAATTTCATTACATGAACTTCATTCAACTTGCTTAAAATTGACTTCCTTCTGCACTTTCCTTCATGAACTACATGCCGATGAGTACTATTCACAAGGTAGTTCTACCTACATTAAAGCAACATTTCACAACTACTTAAGTGATTTTCAATATACTTTTGCTCTGTAAATGTGCATATAAAATGTGATATACAAAATGTAACTATGCCTTCTAACAGTTTATGCATAGTTGATTGTATTTTGCATTCCTACCAAGAAATGTAAGCTCCTCAATACTACAAATAGAGAAGTTCTCCTTGCATCAAAAGCTCATTTTTAGTACTACTAAAATACCACGTAATACAATTTTGTTATATATATATATAATATTATTTGCCAAATTTTATTTAGATAAAGTTACAAAATTTGTACAGGATGTTCAAATCCCAATAGAACCAATGGAAACAATATTGTTGTGTGAGTTGATATAATTGCATAACAAAATGTACATAGAATGCAAGGTTGCCTGCTTATAGGGCACATTTTGAGCTATAAGGAGATATAAAGAATTTTATTATGTCCTTCACCCCCCAAGGACTTTGCCTCTACATCTTTGTTTTGATTAACTAAAGTCTATCTTCACAGAAATATTTTAATTCAAACTTTTCTTAGAAAATAAGAAGAATAACAATTGAGAACTAAAAATTCTTATGATCTTTTCCATAAAATTACTACCTAGAATATTTCTATAATTACCATCAACTATATATAGCCATAAATACATTTTAAAGTATAGGTAACAAAAGGAATGACCATCTCCTTCGTTATTGATTTGACTGGAAAGAAAAATCACAGGTGCATAATCTCAAATTATAAGTATTAAATAAAGGAAAAGACAAGAATGACAAAACCCAAGGTATTAAAACTTACAAGTGCTACAGAGGGATTCCCATAAATTCCTCTAGATTGATACACACCAACATAGGGAGGAGTTGTTTCATAAGCTGGCATTAATGGCTAAACCAAGTACAAATACCATTCTATAAGATTAGTTGAACTGTTAAAGGTTTTGAAGCTTTTCTGCTTTTATTTGGTGGGCACAGGGAAATAATTTGAGGCTTTGAATTATTTTTTTGACTATTTCATCTATATAATTTTTTTAATGGAACATAATGTCCATAAAGGACTTTCTATATATATATCAACAACATTTGTGCTTAACCAACAATCAAGGATAAAGGGCTTATGACCAATTTGACAACATATGATAAAGGACTAATGACCAATTTGACAACATATCATAAAGGGCTAATGACCAATTTGACTAGCATATGTGGTATTGAAACCAAAGCAACAACCTAATGGCCAGGGTCAGTTATGGTTGGGGAATTATTTCTTCAGACAATGATGTGGCACTTATTTTCAATAGGGAAGAGTTGATGATATGGTAATTGATTGTTTCATAGCTTGTGAAAAGACAATTGCAACGAAAAAGTATAAAATACTTTAAAGATACAATAGATTTGAATGAATTAAGTTAGAAGTCATAGTAAGCCAAATATTTTAATGGAACATAATGTCCATAAAGGACTTTCAATATATATATATATATATATATCAACAACATTTGTGCTTAACCAACAATCAAGGATAAAGGGCTTATGACCAATTTGACAACATATGATAAAGGACTAATGACCAATTTGACAACATATCATAAAGGGCTAATGACCAATTTGACTAACATATGTGGTATTGAAACCAAAGCAACAACCTAATGGCCAGGGTCAGTTATGGTTGGGGAATTATTTCTTCAGACAATGATGTGGCACTTATTTTCAATAGGGAAGAGTTGATGATATGGTAATTGATTGTTTCATAGCTTGTAAAAAGACAATTGCAACGAAAAAGTATAAAATACTTTAAAGATACAATAGATTTGAATGAATTAAGTTAGAAGTCATAGTAAGCCAAATATCATTTGCTAGATTTAGGATTTTTTTCAATATTATAGTAGGTTTATAAATTCCTCTAGATGGATACACAATAACATAGGGAGGAGTTGTTCCATAAGCTAGCATTAATGGCTAAACGAAGCACATATACCATTCTATAAGATTAGTTAAATTGTTAAAGGTTTTGAAGCTTCTCTATCAAAAGCACTAGTAAAACATAGAAATCTCAAGCACATTGCAACACAAGGGCCTTCTTCCATTTGTCCATCAACTTCCCATGGTTGGCAATGCAATGTGGAGTGGTAGAGTACAACATGAAATAAAAAGAAAAATGTATTTGCATGTGTTACCATACTTATATTGCTCACTAATTGGAATCTCATAGTACTCCAGCATATGAAAAATTAGAAGTGGAACATAATAGAACTTTGTGCCCTTATCCCATGCCTTCAACACATTTAGAATAATCCATCCATATTCAATATAGTGTTGACTTCAATGTTGGAGGTAAAAGATTATCTAAAACCCTTAGAATCTACAGAAAAAGGCATGGTTCCATTAGATGTTCAGCCATTAGGAGAGAATAGAAAGAAGGATAGCATTCCATAAACCTTCAAGATATCAAAGACGCCATGAAACCTTCATAGTTTGTTAAGGATTACTATACACCTTAGAAATTGTTCTAGTAGAAGAATTGTATTATAACTCAATTTTTTAGTTCTCAAGACTAAAAACCCACATGATTTCATATTTCAAGTAATTTTTGAAGAATTTTACAGTCTTGTATTACTAAATTTAAAACATCTTATATCAATAAAATTAGATTTTTACCTTCTCGAAATGTTGGTTTTTTGGTGTCATATGATGATTGATAAATATTTTTGTGATTTTCATGTAATTCCTTATATATTTTTCTCATCCTATTACATACTTGCATACTAAGTTCTAGTTAACTGCGTGCATGTTGTGAGATGGGTTGGAGGAATCTACTATGCCAACACTTTTCCAATACAAAAATTGTGATTCATTTCAAAAGGCAATAGAATAAATCAATAATACGATAGCTATATGATCACTTGATGTGCTCAATTATATTATACTAGTAGTTGCACAATATTTATGTGTAATGTAATAGTCGATAGGCAATGATCCTGCCAACCACAAACTGATTTTGTTTTGCTGTAAATTTCTCCCAAGCGGCATTAGGATTTCCTCAAACTTGCAGGTTTCCATTCTGATCATCCCGATCCTCATGTCAAAGTGGAGTTAGGGTTTCTCAATCTCTACACCGCCAACGAGAAGAACTGTTGCTTCACCAAATCCAACACATAGGAGAAAATACACGTAGAGGTTAAAAGACTAGTTGAAATGTACAAGGGGGAAAAGCTGAGCATAACAATCACGAGCCATAGCCTTGGGATTCAAGTAAATAGCTTCAATTTTAGTTGAAATGTGAGTCATGATATAAATGTTTCACACCCCTTTTTGGGGGTTTTCAGATAAAATAATCACTAGTTATTATAGGTCACAAGATTTGAGGGAGGGAGAATTCGTATAGGAAGCAAATTTCATCATACTATAGCAGATGAAAAATTGTTTTGGCATTTTATAAAATCATGGGCAGAGTGCAGCAGAAGTCTTCCTATTTCGAAACCCCCCTTCCACATTAAGACAATGTTCAAAGCAAAACATGAGACGACGGTGGGGGATATCTTATGAGGTCCATCAAGGGATTAACGGGGCAATTTTTCCCCTTTCCTACTATAAAGGCAACCAATTGGCATGATTATATTACTATGTGCTATCTTTGAATAATACCCAAAGACTGCAGCAATGATTATATTACTATGTACTAGGGAGGTTATCTACATCAAATTCCTCCATGTCACTTGGGTTTGTTGTTCCTGTAAACTACCTTGGATGAATGATGTTATTAGGAGTTTGAAAAATAGAGGATATGATGCAATATCCCCCACTTTATTGTTTCAAAGAAAACTTAATGTGTAAAAATCAACACACTTTTTGTTGGCTTGAGTTGCTTGTCTTGCCATGTTTCTCTATATTTTCTTTTTATTGTCTTCAACTAATTTCATTGTTTTTCTATATATTATATAGATACGATTTCCACACTTTAAAACATATATACACACGATTTCCACACTCCATACTATTAATTTCTGGAAAAACTTACACAATCCAGAAGATTCTTACACTAGCATATGTATGGTTTGGTAAAATAAAACCCTTCAATGTGTAGCCCAAACAAAATACAATTTAAAAAACACACAGTAGTGAGGAGCCTTTGCTTGCGAGGTGCAACAATGGCGGTGGCTACTTAGACCATTTGCATACATGTCAAAAGCCCATTCTGTTCTCTTCTGTGCGTCCACCACACCGACATCTTGGCCTGAATTTCTCAGTCGTGTCCAACATTAACATCATATTCCTACACTCTTCCCTTGCCCAAACAATATATCCCTCTGCCAATTATACAAAAATCAATTTCATTCTACATAGCAAATGGCGTGCAAGCTAACAAAACTTTAATCGCCGCTGAAAATGGCGCCTTTGCCCTCCACAACACTCAGGCAATCATCATCGTCACAGAAAAATCTTTTCAACTACCACAGACGAAGCATCGGCCATCAGCGCGAATTCTTTGCGGTGGCATCAAAACCTAGAATTTTCTTCCCCTGCCTCAAATCCTCATATCTTCCCTTGTCGGTAAGTCGTTTACCAATTAGCTAGAACTGCCTTGTCTTCCTGGCCTCTTCGCCCGATACCCCGAAACGAGAAATTAACCCCAATCCCTCCTATCCAATCCCCGATGAGCCTCCAACCACCCTTGAGGAACCACCCTTGCCATCAAAATCCCCTGTACCTTTACAGCCGGAAGTACCCGCCAAACCAGAGGTTCCCCCATCGCCTGACCCTTCCTGACCTTCCGAGGTCCCCTATGTCGATCCCTCTCCGCGGCCAGAAATTTCACCGCCCGATAAGAGAAAAACCTATCCCGTAAAGCCGCCCATAGAAGTGCCGCTGAGAACCATTGGCATTCTAGAGGTGTTTTTTTTCACTCGTTTCTTATTTTCATGTATATTCATTTCCTCAATCTCATAATATAATATTTTGGCAGTCGGCTGTATAGAGCTTAACAAACAAGTATATTATTGTAATTTGTTGTTCAAATCCTTTTTATATGCTCATTCTTATAATGCTATGAAAATTCGTTGGTCGATTCGTTCCAGAGTTTCATTGTTGCTCTTTGTGTGCTATTTTACCATTCTGTAGCTGTAATTTGCTGGTTGTAATTCCTTCTTGCTTTAATCCATTTTTTCTTTATCTATGATTATGTTGATATGCTTTACCATTAGTGGAAATCATTTGTGTAAGTACATCTACAGTTTCAAATCAATGTTTAAAATCGGAGATTGTAATTTTTGTAAATAATCATGAATTTTGTAGAGAAAAAGTGATTCTTAAAAATTCAGGAAGCCTATTCCCCAATTAGGTGCAATGCATACGCCAATAGTACAGGGGACTCCTGAGGAAAGCCTAAAACTTTCACCGTGCATAGTACTCTATCAATTTCCTCAAACTTTCACCGTGCATAGTACTCTATCAATTCGACAACGGGAAGCCTGAAACATTTTTACGGCGTCAGACTAGAGGAGATCTCGGTGGGGTCTCCCCACGTAAATAGCATATCGGCTAATAATGCTTTATCTTTGATTAATTAGTAAAGATGTATTTTCTGGATTTGCTTCACTACATCACCACAGTGCTGCTGAATCTTGTTTATATTCTTTGATGATTTATTCAAGTATCTGTAGGTTGTCTATGGGCAAGGGCCCATCGGTGTTAGCTTGCACAAAACAATCACATGGAATCTATTGGTCTAAGTGAACAACATGATATAGTTGTATGGTTTCATCTTTACTGATTACATTATGCCTGAAATGTGGTAGGATGATGTTGAAAATGATATCAATTATGCTAGACCTAGTCGCAGTTTTAACATGATAGTATGACACAAACAGGGGACGCTTTGTTTTTGCAGAGTTTGCTACATCATTGGCATTTGGTACCAAGTAGTACCAATCTTAAACATGATTTACAACAACTAGGTGGTATTTTGTCATTCATATGACCTATGATTGCTGTGGGTAGCCAGGTGATAGATATAGTAAGGTGCAATGTATGGTTGTAGGCTTTAGGTGGTATTTTGTCATTCATATGACCTATGATTGCTGTGGGTAGCCAGGTGATAGATATAGTAAGGTGCAATGTATGGTTGTAGGCTTCTAGTTGTTGGTCTGCTACAACAACTTCTTGAAACATTTTTCTTGGAGAAGTATTTTTATAAAACTATATTTTGAACAATCATTACAATTGGACAATGATACATATGCATCTATGGTGTCTCCCGTCACCATTTGCATATGCATATTGATCTTTCAGGAGAGGATGGAGTCCACAATCATACCAAACAATATCAAAAGAGGGAGATTGGGTTGCTATCTAAATAGAAGATATTTGGGACCATTAAAGACATGAAAGAGTTGCTTGTCTTAAACTACAAGTGTTTGTGCTAATTGAGATGACAAGCTACCCTGTAACATAATCTCTGATGCACCTAAACTTTTTAAGTCATTATATCATATTTGTCAGGCACCATTATATTCCAAAATTAGATATTGGGTGAGGATAAAATATATTATTTTTGGGTTTTTCCTCTGATTAAATTTCATCATAGATAGGGAGAAGACAACTCAAACTAAGCTACTGAACTTATTTATTTTAGATCCTCAGTGTGTTGTTTCTATCATTTGGTTCTTTCTGTTGCATTGATCATGTCAAAGACAGGATAATTTGGATTGTCTAGAACTTATGTCGACTGTGCACACCCGACCATGAATCCGATTGGAAGATATTTTCATACAGTCAGGATGTAGGTCAATCATGCAACACAGTTCTCTTCAGATCTAACAAGTTGTACATTAAAATGATAAGTCTATCATTAATGCCAAAAACTAGAATATGAGTGTCATACATTTATCCTCATAAAAAAATAATTCTAAATTGTTGGTGGTATCTTACCTTTAGGTGTTTGTATACATTTGCTTTATTAATATATGTATTTCCATGTGCTTCATAGTCTTCTTTTTAGCTTTGTTAGATTGGAAGATAAATTGATGTTCCTACAAGTTTTGGTTAATTCTGGTTAGTTTTTATCCTACCATATGTTCCTTCAAAGTTTTACCATTGTTAATAATGAACTAGTATTTTGTCCATCGATTGAAACCCACTTTTTCAGTTATGTTTATACCATTGAATGCATTTTCCAACAAAAAAAACACTTCTTATTTACTAGAAATAATTTGTAAAATCGGATATTCTTTTTACTCACTAATTTTTCTTCTTATTGTTCTTAAAAATGTAGCAAGTTCATTAGCACACATGACTATTTTGATATACATACCTAAACAAAATCACAATTATAGGTATTCCTCAAAATTTACTTCTATCCTATGTAAAAGTACAACACTTTATTTTTAAAAGATCGTGCTTGCATGGTTTTAATAAATTAGTTTGTTCCTTATGCATTTATACTCAATTTATATAGCTAGATTATGTTGATTCAACTTCATAATCAACTTCTATTTAATAAAGTATGCTTGTATAATTCATGTGATAAATAGTAGTTTCCCTCTTCCAATTTACTTTTGCAAGGACTACTTCGTTCTCTCGTCACAATGTATACTTTGATCGAGAATGCAATTAAGATGATAAATGATGGAAACATAGACATGCAACCCCATCTACAAGCATTAGATATTTCAATGTTTGGGCATGGCCTCAAATTGACCAAATGCTATAGAGTAAATCTTTTTGATGGGGTTCATAAGCAGAAGGCTACACTTCCAAAAAAATACAATCACTACATAGCTTCTGAAGAACTCCAAAAGGGGTCTATAGTTAAACTCATAAGATACAGTTGCCATGTTATTTGCAATTCAAGGTGAGGCACCATGTTTAAATGCTCTTCATTAAAGTGCCAATTTAGAGCTTATAGCTTAGCATTCTTGAACCCATTATGTCACATTTGTGCCTATTCATAATACTTACTCATTGTATTTTTGTAGGTGGATTGTCATCTTTGAATTAGAAATCACGTGTTTGCATTATGTTACCATTGGTCAAGTCACCTACCTATTTGAAGAACAAGCCCACCAAGTACATGCTACAACCTCAAATGATGCATCTACAAGTCTCAATGGCAGTGTTAAAAGTAACACAAGCACCTCCTCGCAGGGCACTTTTTGGAATATGTTCATCCCTACAAAGGAAAGACCTTCCTTGCAATATTACTCCTATTAGAAATTTGAATCTGTTCCAAACAAGGTGGCTGATAAAGGGTCATGTTACCATGAAAAAAAAAATGCACCACTTCACTCAAAAGGGACAAGGGTAGGTCTTATTTGATTTTATAGATTTTGAGCACACTAAAATACATGTAACTTTCTTTAATGAAGTAGCAAACCTTCATTACATGAATATTTAGATTGGACAAGTATATACAGTTTTTGGCAAAACTATTAAGTTAGCTAATAGGTTGTACAACAAGCTTAATGGTCAACTCAAAATTTGTTTAGTGGATGATTCCAAAATCTCTCTCTCTGAAGATGACCTTGCAATTCCTAAACATCAATTCTCTATGACGACCTTGAAGGACATTAAGGAAATCACCAATAATATCCTTGTTGACGTTATAATTGGAATATTCATATGTGTGGACCCAAGCTCAACCATAAGGAGAAGGGATGGGATTGAAGTTCTTCAAAGGAGCATCAAGTTGATAGATATATCTTCATCTACCATTAATATAACTTTATGTGCTCTGACTATTGAAAATGAAGGTAAACAAATCCAAGAGATGTATCACCTAAATTAGGTTGTTGTACTTGCAATAAAAAAATGGACATGTCAGAGTACAATGGAAAGGCCATAAGCAATCTGGCAAGTACCCACCTATTTATAAACCCAACCATAGAGGAGGAAGAAGAACTAAAATCATGGTTTAAACAAAATGAAAATGATGTTACACCATTAAATACACAACCATTGGATGCACCCATCTCGATTACAAGAAAAACAATTGTTGATATTGAAGAGCTAACTACCAACTTGAAACAAATTGTCCAATGCACTCTAAAAGCAACAATGCAATTCATAAAAAACAAATTCAATTTGCTATCCATCTTGCCCAATTGAATTAGATGGCAAATAATATAAAAAAAAGGTAGTGCAAAATGATGATCAAACATGGTACTGTTCAAAGTGTAAAGCTACATTTGCAAATTGTACCTATAGATACATACTTCAACTAAAGGTAGTAGATAATACAAGAATATTATGGGCTGTTTCTTTTGAAGAACCTGCCACCAAACTTCTTGGTATCTTTGTAGATAATTTATATATGTTGCAATTCAATCATGAAAAACAATTTGAAGTTGAAACCATCATCAAACAAGTTTTGTTCAAGCAATATCTCTTCTCCATCACAAATTCATATGATTCAAGTGGCATTCAAGGACGAGTAAAATCAACAAATACAAAGGTCGATCAAATAGAATTTGTAGGAGAAAATTCCTTCATTTTGGGTGGAATAATTGATATGTGTAATAATAATAGTGGTTAAATATAGGTTCATTGCTTATGCAATATACATACAATTTTGTATCATGTTATATAGTATACTTTGTATACTTTTGTTTGAATGTATGTTTGCATACTTTTGAGTCAATGTATACTTTTCTATACATAATTGAATATATTGTTATTATGGAAATAATGTGTTTCATATCTTCTCTCAAATTATTTGTTTATATAGTGCATTCTAATCATATCTCAAATAAAAATCAAATTAGAATGCTTGTAAAACCCATAAAAGTACACTTGGAAATTTTCACCCACTCATGTTTGTCTTCTTCAATTCTATATGTTGTTTTAAATTGTACATATAATGATGATAGTTCCTATTTTTGTTATAGATGACAAGCTCTAACCCTACAAACCTTCAATCTCATAAAAGAAGTCATGACTACTATATGCAACATAAAGAAGAAATAAGTATTCATTATTATATACAACACATAAAAAACCAAACAATCCAATTTAACAAACCAACCTCTATTCAATCAAACCATCACAACAATGTAGTACACCAATCTAGAACATCCCAAAATGAACACACTTCTACCCACCGTTCATCAATAGATTCACAACAAATACTACATAGTCTTCAAAATCAATCTACAAGCTTACCACAATCCAACAATAACTTTATAGCAGTTGCTAGAAGATTTCACTCTAGAATCGATAAACTTTCAAACTTGTCAACATGCACGATTTGCAGTGAATGTTACCCAGGAATGTAGACCAATACAACAAATACTGGTCCAATTTGTATTAGATGCTTTTGTGAGAAAGGAAGACATAATTTCTCATCATCAAATTTGACGGACCCAACAGTACAACCATATGAGTTGAAAAAACTAACACAAGTGGAAGAGATACTTATATCACGAGTTAGTTCGATAATACAAGTTACCCATGCACATGGAGACCAATACAAATATAGTGGACACACAATTAGTTTCACACAAGATATCAAAACAATAGCAACATACCTTCCACATAAAATTGCAAACTTGGATGTGCTTGTGATTCAAAGAATCAATACAAATGGTAACCATTATGACTGCTACGTAAGTGAAATTCATGTCTAGGCTACGTCAAAATATAAAGTCACATATGACCCGTACTACAAAGATGTTGAGATAGATTCTCAATCACTAGAACAACTCCCTAATACAAATACAAACATTTCAAATATGCTTCACACCATTAATGTTGACAATGAAAATATGGTGGCACCAAACATGGCACCTATGCTTTTGGAGGAACAACCTAACAATGAAATAACTTACTACTCCTCATTTATGGCTAAATTAACAAATAAGCGCCATGAGCTAGAAATTATCAAAGAAACATTGCAAGTTAGAGATGAAAATGACACCATTATGGATTTTCCACAACTTGACTGCTCTCCAATAAATGAATATAATATTGAGGGCCTTTTAGACATGGCTTTTCCTTCACTCTTTCCAAAGGGTATTGCACTTCCATTGCAACCTCGTTATAGACAAGTTGAAATGCATGAATATGTGTTGCACTTAATGAGGTATCATGATAATAGATTTGGAAGCCATCTAACGTTTAGATATATTTTTTTGAACCTTTTGATGCGCCACTAAAGCCAAGGTGTTGCCTCTATTTTTGTCAAGAAAAATGCAGAAGACTGCATACCAACCACAATTGAAAGCCTTCGTCTCCATATACAACAATTTCCTGACACTCAACTACTGAACAGTTGATGCATTTTGGATCTACCCTAAGAGGTACTTGAGCATATTTGAATAAGTGTCATGGAAAACTTTCAAACATGATCAACCAAATAGGTTCCCCCACACTTCATCACATTAAGTGATGCAGATACTAAATGGTTTAATTTACACCAACTATTTTCAAAGCACACAACATCAACAACAAAAACTAATAAAGACCACATAGATAACATTATCAATAACCCACATACCACATCCTTATACATGCATCAACGATTCACAATATTTCATGAAGAAGTCTTGGAGAAGTTTTTAAGTGCAACTGACTATTGGTATAGATATGAATGGCAACATTGAGGGTCTGCACATGTACATGGCTTCATTTGGCTTGAAGGTTCACCAAACATGGACAAACTTTACTGGAGCAATCATGCAAATGTAGAAATAGAAAAATCATTCTTTGACAAATATGTATGTGCATGCCAAAGCCCTCGTAATCTAGCCAATAGAAACAACACATGCTATCGATCTACACAAGATGATCCATGCTTACTAAAAACACAAAATCTTCTCTACAAATATGTTTCTTGACTATGAAGAGTTAATCAATCGTGTCCAAAGACACACCAAATTCTTTGAAACAACATGCCTTCACAAAAAAGGAAAAAACCTAGAGTGTCATTATAGGGCTCCTTGGCTTGAAAGTGCAATCTCTTTACTGTCCTTCGATGAAAATGGGAAACAAACATATGCCCTTGCACATAATGATGATAGGTTGAAACTACATAGTCCTGAAATGATTTCCATATGGAGAGCCAACCTGTCATCTCAAAAGCACTTGTTCTAAACTACATTGCAAAATATGCATTGAAGGTAGAGCAAAAATTTGAAAGTTGCATTGATATGTTGACACGTATATGTAGGAATCAAACATCAGAAGACCAAGCTCTTGCAACATACAAAAAAAATCATGTATGAGATTATTGCATATTGTGATATTGGTGCACAAGGAACATTCCATATGCTAAAAAATTTGCCACTTGTTGTTTGCAATCGTGAGTTTATGACACTTAATGATGATCAAAAAGTGTTCCATTGAATTAGAACAAACCCAAATGAAAATACTTTGCCATTGAGTTATCTCCAATTGTACATGCAACACCCTCTTCAAATGGAGAAAATAACACTAATTGAATCTACACGTTCATTCTCATTTTTAGCCAAGTGCAAAGGATGCAAGTGGAAAGAAAGGAAATAAAAGGAAATAATTTGTCTTTCCTCAATTTATTTCTATTCCAAAGGAGGATTTAGAACATTTTGAGACATTATGTTGGAGTGAATTACTTCTATACAAGCATTTCCGTAACATTATCATAGACATAGGTGTTGAGAAAGAAAATATTTTTGCAAATTGGAAGGAAATTAATAGACTTAAATATTGTGTGTGGCATATTAATCACATAATTGATACAGAGTTGAAAATGAAGAGGAAGATGAAGAAAATTAAATAGACACAGGAAATACAATACAAATGAATGAATGGGAGTTGTTATCCCAAATGGGCCTTGGTAGTGGTGCAAATATTAATTACCTTCAAGTGCTAGGAAGATGTGACTTTGATAATAGCAACAACTAGAATGAGCATACAATACCTCAAAATTTACATTACACTGCAAAAAATTTCATAAGCACAAACAAGATGTCTAAACAAGCAGCCCAAACAACATTTGAGATTAACAATCTCCCATATCCACTATCTCCCAAACAAAAACTTTCTCTCACAATTTCTCTAAGACATTACACTAATAAATCATTTGATAAACCATTGCACATGATCATACAAGGAACAACAGGTACAGGGAAATCCTATCTTATTCATTGCATTAGGCAATACCTTTTCAATTTAACATCGAAACAATATAACCCACTCCTTGTTATTGCTCCTACAAGAATCACAACATTCAACATACATGCATCTACTATACATTCAAACCTTAAGATTCCAATAAAGGAAATGCAACCATTAAAGGGCCAATCACTTACAGTTTTCCAACAAAACATGAAACACATAAAATACCTCCTTATAGATGAGATGAGCTTCATAGGCCCAAAATTACTCTTAAAAATAGATACTAGGCTACGTGAAGCTTTCCCCCACCAACACTTGTGCTTCGGTGGGACTTCTATCATTCTTGTAGGTGACTTGGCACAACTACCCACTATTATGGACAAACCTATCTATGCATCACACTCAAATGCAAAAGACCTACATGGGAACAATTCACTATAATTGTGACACTAGAAATAATATTTTGTCAACAAGGGGACACATAAACTCAAAATGACTTCCGACGAGCTCTACAAATCATTCACAATGCAGAACCAACTGAACAAGACTTGGAACTACTAATGAATCACACAAACACATTTCTATCAAACAATGATAAAAAGGATTTTGACCAATCAATGCACCTATTTCCTACAAATGATTTAGTTCAAACACACAACAAAAAAAAACTACAATTGTTAAATCTTCCTATTGCACTTAGTGTTGCAAAAAAAAATACACAAAATCAAACATTGATGATGATGTTGACCAACTTCCCCAAGAACTACTTTGTAGAGGCCAATGCATCATGTTGACTACAAACCTCTGGATTCAAACATGACTTGTTAATGGGTCTCTTGGAGAGGTCTTAGATATTGTCTACACAATTAGCTCTAAACCACCAAATTTACCATTGTATGTAGTAGTACGATTTGATACATACAATGGGCCACCTTGGAACATAAATGACCCTACATCTATACCAATAACACCTATATCTCTAGGTAGTTGTAGGAAAATACCACTATGCATGGCATGGGCAATTACCATACACAAATTACAAGGATTATCACTCAACAAAGAAAAAAATGATATAGGTAAAAAAGAAAGACAAGGGTTAACTTTTATAGCTATATCTAGAGTGAAATCAATAAATGGTCTTAGGATAGATCCACCATTTTCCTTTGATCAATACTCACGAATGAAAAATAACCCATGCACAATTATTAGGCAGAAGGAAGAGCTATGACTACAACTTCTCTCACTATGATGACTAGAGGTACACATACAATTTCACCCTTCTATGTATAACATTTATTTTTTAATTTTCTTACCATCTTTACATATACAAATTAATATTTGTGTATTAACATACAAACTTATTGCATGCAGGTGGAAGCTCAAAATGCGTATAATTCTACAAAAGTTGCAAATGATCAAGAACCATCTACCAATGATCATAATGAAGATGTTTCTATCTCATTAAATGATCCTAGACAATGAACATGTTAATGATGCCTGTACATTACCCAATGAGTTGAAGGACATATCACAAGAATTTATTCCAAAGCATGATAAACATATTACACCAAAGTCTAGCAAAGGTCCTTTCCAAGAAATATTCAAATCCTTTGACCTCATGGTTGCACATATTGAAGGAATCCTCAACTCAACACTTGATCCAAATAAAATTAAAGATCAAAAGAATATTCATCCAATTCCCATGCCTAATAAAGAAATCCAAGAACCCTTTGCAAACAATTCATCATTTGAAATTGATCCATGTCAAGAACATGAACCAAAGCATATTGAAGATAACACAATGCAAAATCAAGATCAAGAATCAGTAACTCCAAGATACTACCATGATCTAATGCACATTCTCCAATTCATACAAGATGTTGCAAATGATGATCATATCCATATATCACCTACTCCTCCATCTACCCATGAGATGCTTACTCCTAATGGACATGTAGATGATCTTCAAAAACAAGACTCTTTGACTCTCAACATCATTATCAATGATGAAGAGTCTTCAACTCTTAAATTCCTAGCAAAATATCAAAGCAAACCAAAATCGATGGAATTTAATAGTAACTATGGACAAGAACCTTACAATAGCTGTACAAAATCAACACTTCTTGAGGAAGCATCAAAATCATAAACATCCTCCGTGCAAATTGAAGACATTCACTATGAGGATATTGATCATTATCAAAACAAAAGATTATATTTACATAAATGCAGTATCTTCAAGTCAATAAAAGAAATCAACAATCTTGCGCAAGGTCTTCATGTTACAACAATAAAGGAATCCAAGAATGATAGTGATACAATACTAGGGGAAACTTTGTCTAATGCAAACACGAACATGGGGAGCATAAAGAGTCCTTATGATAAAAATGATACCATTGCTATAACTATTCATATCATGAATCTTCATCCACACATTATACCATCCACAAATTGTGACCAACAAGAAGAGAAAAAATTATATCAAAGAAACAAACAAATTATCAAGACAAAAGAATCACTGAAGCAAAATAAACAAATCAAATTCAAATGAATACAAAACAATACAAAAGAAAGCTTCAAGTCTGACTTGTAAGATATATGAAAAACTTGGTCCCAATCGAATCTCCATATCCACCTGCCATTGTTCATACTCCCAAGTTTGCAAAAAAAAAAATTCCAAACTGTCAGTTCCAATCAATCTAAATCTCATATCCCTCAACATACTTCACCATGATGTCCAACTCTTGCATTAATAGTGTGTTGATAGCAACTCTTTACCATAAGGACTCTAAGGGAACCCTATAGCAATGTGTGCATCTAGACAATACCAAAGCCTATATCAAAGTTAGTAATAGCTAAATTAAAACCACCATGTGGTTCAATATGAGATTAAAATATTTAAAAAAAAAAAATTCAAGAAAAAAATCATCCTCTACTGAAAACCACTATGGTGGTGCCTTGGGCAAGTACCATGATGAAACCCTGTAAAACAAGCGTCACATGTAGAATCGAGCATCTACAAAAGCCAATTCTAGAGGAAGCATCTTATACCATCCATAATAAATCCACCACTCCACACATCTTATCCATAATAAATGCATTCATCCATGAACCATCTATCCAATCCAAGTTCACCCATTGACATCCAAATTCCATATCATCTTGAACTTAGCTGAAGTTTGGTGTGCACTTTACACTTGCTTATGGTAAATATCTTGACATGGGCCATTATCATTGATCCAACCCAACATTATTTGAGCCATTAAGCATTATCCAAAACACCATCCTCTATTGAAATTGGTTATCTTATCACAAGATAATCAAACCCATCCTTTGCATGACAATAATATCCATTCATCCATTTATTTATCCATCCATCCACCCATGACATTCCATACATTTCTAGACACTGGGACCACATACTTACATCTTACTTAAATAAAAAATATTGACCTATATCCTTCAACTCATAATACAAATTATTATTTGTATATTTAGGGGATTTTTCCATCTTAGTTTAAGCATACAAATATTCTTTTCATACAATAAGAGAGTATGCAAAACATGCCAAAGGTGTTATCTACATATTATAGACATTGTGTACATATTTCAAACAAGATTGTATATATTTTACACTACACTTCTTTTCCATGTATACTTTTGTATATTTTACATTGTTATAAATTCATATACTTCTACAACATCAACAACAATCATTCAACCGATATATTATTGTCTCAACAACAACTACTTTCAATTTTAATGCAACTATTCCCATTTAGATAAAGCCAACCTTGCATTTATGTTGTATATAATTAAACCAAGATTATATATATTTTTCACTACTATTCTCATTTATGTTTAATTCTATATATTTTCCTATTGACATAACCCTTGCACCCCTTGGTGCAAGTGCTAGTCTATAAACACAATATGTATATGCTCATTGAATTCATCAAATTCTTTGGAGCAATATTTTTTCTATAATCTAAACTTAATATTTTTATTTTATGATCCATCTAATTTTCAATAGGAACCTTAAAATATTTAAACTTGATATTTTTTTTATATTTATGCCTTAGACAATAAAGTCAAGTATAAAGTGAGTTTTTCTAGTTCAAGAAAAAATCATGACCCAAAAAATAACTATGCATAAACTAATAATCCATTTTATTTCTAAAGTACTATAAGAATTAAAAAGTTACCATTTTAGACACACAATACTCACAAACATTTTTATCCACAAAATAACTAAACAAACCATCCACCATATTTTTATTAACTAGAGTCTTAATCCCTTTTTCACCAATATGGTCCAATCTCTACTGTTATAATATGTATGAATATGAATTCTCAATTACATAGGTTGAGTTATATTAAATAAATTCATCAAGCTTAAAAAAGTCCCACGACTAGATCCCTTAGTTGGCCCTAGATTCCCTCTAACATTCTACAACAATTACTATCAAATTTGGCATATACTCTAACATTAATTATTTAACAAAGAAAAACTAAAATTCATTTTAAACCTAAAATCCATAATACATCTATGAAATAGTTTACTAGATCCCACCATGAACATAAGTTTTCCCTTCCCTTTGCCAAAAATTCAATGAAAATTATCATCACCGAGGAATTCATCGCCACAATAATATACTTTATATAAAGAAAACAACTCCCTCTAAGGAGCCATATGATTTAAGGCACCTAAATAAATCAACCAAGAGTCATCATTATTAGAGGATTTACTAGTTGAGGAATATTTAGAATATTTTTTCTTATTTCTACATCCCTCCTTTACATTACCCTATGTCTCACAAATAAAATAAATCACTCTACTCTTACTAGGGGTCTTACTAGGGGTTTTAGGCTATGCTTTTGACTTACAATTTTTCTTATCCCCATTTTTCTTATGATATTCCTCTGGGTTCACCCTATATATGAAGTGTTTCCTTGGAAGGTAATTTTTCATGGATATTTACCTCATTTCCTTACTAAGAAAATTGGAAACAAGGTAATCAATTTTTATATCTATAGTAGAACCAATCAATACATTGATTAGATTCTCCAAGCTTCAAGTAAAAAGTAGATAACAAAATACACATGCTCCTCTTTTAGCTTAACATCTATAAAATCTAAGTAAATCAAAGTGAGATTAATTTTTAAAATTTCTCATCTATAGATTCTCCATCCTTAATTTTTAAGGAACACAATTTTATTTATAAATAAAGTATATTTACTAGTGTAAATAATAAAATATAGAGAAAAATAATAGAAAATAAGCAAAAAAACAAGAATAATACTCTATACCTAGCATACAACTCTAATAGAACATAAGGCATGTAAAAATGACAAAAAAAATGAACTTATTATGACACAAACCTTTATAGAGTTGAGTGTTGTTAATGGAAGAGCATGGGTATGTGCAAGATTATGATGGGCCAAAAAGTGGCAATATGATGGGTATGTAGTTGACGACTTTTTTTTTACCCAAAATTGATGAAACGAAAAAGGGTTTTTAAAGGAGATTCTTAGCTTTCCACCAATATAAATTATGTTTTGCTTTGAATTTAATAAGTAATTATTATTCATTTTTATCTGAATTATGACTAAAGTCCTGATTGATAGGTTAATTTCGAAAACATCTATAGCTTCATTCCACATTTTTAAATCCAAAACATGCATCACATTCTATGCTTCCACATACCTAGGATTAAAAAAAAGAAAAAAAATAAAATTTCATGAAGTTTTGACCTCAAATTCATGTGGTTAGACATACCAGTTTTATATTTTCTTTTAAAAAAGTTGTAATAAAAACTGTTCAATTATTTTAATTAGGAAAATACAAAGAAAAAAAAAATTCATTTCAAGATAGAAATACGAGTCCCCACTTATATCTCCAGCCATTATGAAAATATTATCATTTTATTGAGGTTAGGGTATTAAATAGACACTTCTTGAGTTTTTCCTTGAAATTCTAAAGTACTCTGTATCTAAATTCTTCAATTCTTTTCACCAAATAGATTTTTGTTTTAAACAAACCTAGTAGTTTAGAAACTAGATTCAATTTGCTACACATTTTATTCTTACATATTTTTGAAATAATATAGATAACTTATTCAATTTTTTACGTCAAGTTGCCTAACTCTAATTTTTTTAAATTTTTTGCCACTTAAGAGCTTGTGTTTTCCATGATGAGTCTACACATACCCGCATCCTGATCCATGAGAAATCCTACACAACCAAATACACTTTAAATTTTAATGTTTGTGTTTTGTTTTGGTTTTTCTTGTAGGCACAATTTATTGAAATTCTCAACTCCTCCAGCATAGTAAAATTTGATGATGGGATAGTGGAAAAATCAATTGTTTAATTGTTTCACTTTTAAATTGTTTTAAAAATGTTTGAAAGGCATTGGGTGATCCCACAATAGTGGTTTACAATTTTTTATTGGCGGACGTATTTTAACTGGCGTCTCCACATTGAGGGCACCTGGCGATTAAGCGTGGAATTTGAAGATGATGCAAGCCGGAATTTTGTCTGCTATTTTTGTCTCCAGTTACAAATTGTGGTGCGGATGGATTACGCTTCTTTTTCCATCTCGCAAAATTTGTTTCAAAAACAGCATTTTTATAGTGACCTGCTATAACATAGCTTTCCATGAAGGATGCATTTCGGTCTTTCAAAATTTGAATTTCTAACTCGATATCTAGATGCGCTGCACTTGGTTGAATGATTTTATTGAATATTTTCTTTAAATCAGAGTTTCAAAGTCAAATCAAATGGCTTTAATTCGAACTATGAATTACAACCCATTATAACGCACATGCACTTTCTTGTATATATCAAAATTCATGTGTATTTTTGTTGGGATCAGGAACTGCAATATCTGCGGTACTCATATTTAGCGGTGCCATAATCTTCTATTTTTTCACTGAGCAGAGGATTTTGTTTTAGATGAAAACCTATATTTAATAACTTAAAAATAGGCCGGATAATAAACTAAAACATCACCAAAATTATATTCATTGGATGGCTCCGTTCATTCTCGATTCAAGTTTGGTTTCTAAATATTTCCCCATTTTCTGATACTCCAATGCAGACTTGAAGCGCGCAAAATTTTAGGTTTTATGTGACAAATTAAAAATTAGAGAAGAAAAGGGGTTAAGCTAGAACCGGGGGTTCTGGCAGAGCCCCTAAAAATTCAGCGAACAGGGGTTGCCATTCGAACCTTGATTTCCGACTTCAAACCATGTATATTTTCCAGCTGTTTTGGTGGAAATGTGGGCCCAATAGTTAATGGGTTCGCTCGAACCCTAGTTCGGTCGAACCCCCTTACGGTTCGGTCGAACATGTAGGTTCATGCGAACCCCTAAAATCAATTTTTTTGCCATGGGGTCGTTTTTTTCTCAATTTTCCTTTCTCCATCAAATTGTAAACCACTATTATGGCTTCACCCCATTAAGTTACCAAAAAAACAAATCCCATGTCCAAGCTTGTGAGTGGGAATCTAATATGCATTGTAACTCCATTTGAAAATTTGAATTTGCATTTTTGTTGAAAGATTGGAATGTGGGGCATTAGGGAAATAGAGTGGGTTGAAGATCAGGAAGGTGATTTTGAGTTGCTAATTGAAGGCACACACTAGAAGAGGAAAACCCATGCCTATGAAGGAGTAATTGGCATTCAAAAGGTTTGACTAGAAAGGGAGAGAAAATCCCATGCCCAAGTTGCTTGGGAGTTTTGGTCAAGAAAAGAGATGAAATGAATATGTGAAAATGGTGATTGCATTGAAGGAGGAAGAATTGGATGGCACTTGGTGTGTGTTGCAGGTGCATTTTGCTATCCAAGGAGATAAAAGTTTAGATTTTGGGTTGCTTGTAGATGTTTTTCAAGAGAATTTCAAGTTTTCTTGAGTTTGCCTATAGGTTGGTGTTATTCGATTGACATAGTTTGGAAAATGTGGATGCTATTGTTACTCATTGATATTTTAGGCATCTTGGATTCAATAATAAATTTCAGATTTCTTATTTATTTGTGTTTTCCATTGTGAATTCACAAAAAAATCTTAGAAGTGTATTTTGTTACAACAATTGACAATCCTGTGGATTCTCAATTGTTGAGTTGCATTGGTTGTGCTTAAAGTGATTATTTTTAAATGGTTGAACTTGAATGTAGTTACCTAGTTCTACAACATAAAATTTTGGAATTTGATTCTTCTTCTTGAAAATAGCTTACTAATTGGTCAACTTATAAATTTTGGGTGAGAGTAATGGATAGATAATTAAATATTATTTAATGGAGGGATGGGGTTATCCTCATGTAGGGAGAATTAGAGGGTGATAATAGGGAAAGGATTGCAAATAGTTGGAGGGTGGAGATTGGAAAGGGTAGTTCTGGAGTTGTGCTCTTGGAGCCATGTGAATTATTGAATTTATTTATTTTAAACAAAATGTGGAGAAATGTGAAAGTGATTAACTAATTGACTAGACCTATTTTTTAATTCAACTAATGAAGAGGGGGATTATATTTTTTAACCCATGGAAGAATAATGGGGAAATAATTGGTTTAATTACATAAATGCGATTTAGAAGAAAAGATAATTTGGTTTTAAAAAATGATAATTTAATGCTTTTGATTGGAGTTATGAACTAGTGAGGCCACAAATTGGGGGACATCCTCCCTTAGAATAAAAAAGTCTTATTGGTGGTTCAAACTATGATTTCATTGGTCTAATGGAGGCTTTAAGACTACAAGTATAATGGCCCAATAGGGCCCTACAAGAATGCAAGGCCTGCTATCACATTGGTCCAATCAAGGCGCAAAGCCCATAATCATGTTGGACCAATGGGGCTTTAAACCTTTGTGGACATATCAACAATGCCATGCTTTAACCATCACTTGTTCCATGAATGGTACTATTTGGGTTATTAGTTGAACAAATAAAAGTAATTTACTCAACTAATGTTAGGTTAAAGAATATATTAGTTAATTAAATAGTTAAGAATTATTTAATTAATGTTAGATGAATGATTGAATAGATTAATTAAATGAATATTATTTATTCAATTAGTGTTGGAAGTATATTTGTTAGATATTATTGGTGTGATAAAAATAAAAATGTGAGAATGCATTTTAGGTGATATTAGCCTCGTTTTGACACCATTAAATTTTAAATTTTTGTATCAAAATGATTAGTGTTTTCATGAATCAAACACCTTTGACAAGTCAATTCTAGTTGCAAATTGATAGTGTTATGTGTTTTCCACACCATTCATGTCTTCATATATCTTTTAAGTGTCATACAAGTTATTTATTTAATGCCAAAAGGCACATCAATTTGAAGGAGAACCATCCTCTGTTTCATCCAAAAATCCTTCATAGCAGCCACATAGTATATTAAATCATGAAAATAATTGAAGTTGAAAATTCGTAAGAGTTGATACAAAATCCTTTTATAAATGTTTTCATGACTTCATTTTTCCTAATGTTGCAAGTTTGCAAGTTAGGAAACTTTGCTTTAGGATATTTTAGAACTTCAATTTTTCATAGAGTGATTTATGAAAATAACTAAATGTAAAATCTCCATCTTGGGCACAACACTTTTTTTTTATATATTTCACCACTTATATGCTTACACTAAAAAGTGTTAACCTCATACAACTAGGGTCATTCCTAGATCTAGACCTAAGCCTTAAGGGTTTATGATGACCCTGCCTATGTATGCCCTCACGGGAATTAGAGGCTTTGTAGTTCACCCCACAATGTTAGAGGGAGTTCAATCTCTCCTCTTGTATGATACCTATGATCTCACCTTTAATCCATAACTATTAATTCAGTACATGTAAGCTATCAACTTAGCCAACTATAATATAATGATAAAAACTTTCCATCAAGTGTTGGGTCCATACCAAACATTACCAAACATTAGTGTACAAAAATTCATAATATTCACAAGGGGTCATACATACCATAATCCAGAAGATCATACACAATGATTGCCACAAGCATACCTCCATATACACAAGCTGACTAGCTTGTACACATCACTAGTATAACAATGACTAGATCATACCCAATCATAAGTATAATGGTGATTAGCTCATACGTACAACACAAGTACAACAATGATTGTCTCAAATACATATCACATTTACTTTAGAGACTGGCTCTAACACATATCACAAGTACATAGTGACAAGCTCTTTCATACATCACATTTACATAGTGGCGGGCTCCACCATACATCACGAATACACAATACTGAGCTCCAAAATACATCAAAAATTCATAGTGACAAGCTCCAACATACATCACATACATAGTCGAAAGCTCCAACATACTTCACACACACATAGTAATGATCTCCAACATGCATCACATCCATAATGGTGGATTAAAACATCACAATGGCTGACTAACACATCACAATGGCTAACACATGTCTATAATGCATCTTAGATTGAAAGAATATCGGTTCATTGTGCACTACACTGCAGGTCCTATCCTTTCCTCAGATCTTCTACACCATTGGAAAAATGGGAAGAGGTTTTGGTGCATCCCATACTACACCGCAAGTTCATCCTCAACCCCCACAAGGCTAAGTATATAGTCTAACAATTGGGAAGGGGATTTGGTGCATCCCATACTGCACCACGGGTCCATCCACCATCCCAAGGGTTTCCCCATGTAGTGAACCTACCAAACTCGGTGGATTCCAACTTTAATCATCTATAGGCCACTAATGGCAAGTTTTTCCACCCAAGAAGAAATGGATCTTGGCATATAACACCTTATGACCTTAGTGATATTGTCAGCTATATTAGAATTCACAATCTTGGGGTAACACTAGCCTCAATCACTTTTGTGCCTTCAATAACAACTAGTGAACCCCCTTGATACAATGATTAGCCCCAGATTATTGTTACCCACACAGATGGGTCCCTACCTGTGCAATTGCAATTGTTACCATATATTAATCATAACCAGGGTAGCCCATAACAACCTTCACCTCTATGAACCAGGTGAATGGTGGCTAGACCCTAGTAGCAGCCCAAACATCAAACATTGGCATGGTCCAATGACTACCTTTCACTGCTCAAATATCCCAGAGGTTCACTCTTGGATGGGTCATACATAACATGAATCATAAATCACAATCAATTGATACATAGGCCTATACATAGAGACCTCTAGTTATGGAGTTAGTTTTCACAACACATAAAGTCACATGGAACCAACACGAGATGGACTTTTCCAAGTTTATACATATATTCAATTACCAATTTTAAGTAGTTAAAGATCACTTACTTTATTCATTTACTAGTCAAAACACATCATGCATTAAATACAAGTTATTTAATTTCCTTAACTCACTTCCTACCTATTTAATACCCATTTCAGCCTCAAACTGAAGCTTATGAAGGAGGAAAGGTCAAATCAACTAGGAGAAACCCCAACCCTTGGAGTTATCCCCCCTATACCCCCCCTACTAACTTGAGGTCATAGAGGCATCCTTCGCCCAAGGATTGCCTACGTACCCACTTCCAAACGGATCAAAGTTACACATAGTTCTCCTCACTGGGTCTCTCAAAGGATGCATACCCATCATTTCCAAATTCAATAAACCTATATCATGATAATTCCATACCAAAACCCCTTACAATTACCTATCAAGGATTTCATGCCACTTTTGGTACCCTAATGATAATACCACATAGTTTATAACATTGGGTTCTATTCAAGCTTAAAACCAAGTAACATATATTCAACATGATTTGGTAATCTTAAATATCATATGTATAATGGTTCTTGATATCTAACACCACTGTATTATACTTATAAGAAATCCCTTAAGCATTCATATTATAAATATGAGTATAACCCAATGCAATAGGTATCACAATTAGAATACATTTACTACCAAAAGGTTAGTATTACTTTTACATCTATCACATGTCCAATAGATCTTGAAGGCAATATGTTAGCTAATTAAGTACTTGATATATACCTGTAGGTGCTAGCATATAATTTTATCTAGGTTTGGAGGAATATTGTGCTTACAAGTCAATGCCATGGCTTATGGTCACTTACTATCTTAATATCATTAGAGGCAACTCAAGGTTCCATAGTAAGGTGATTAGATATATTTTGACTTCTAGAGTTTAAACAATTGGTAGGTCATCAAACCATGACAATGGACTTACCTATATCCATTCAAATAGGGTAATGATATTTACTCATGTTCCTATCATGACAAGGATATCCAATGTGTCTTGCATGCATGAATATTAGTTTAGTATTTTGTTTAATAAAGTCTATTGATTTATTATGGGCCTTTACCCTTTATTATCAACCATGCTAAGGCTCGTATATGAGGCCAAAGTGAGTAAGGTGGGACTTAAATATAATTATATACACCATAGGTAACATTAAATGATTAAGGAACACAAATTTATAGTTAAAAGTAAACCACGACTTGGTTAGGTATATTGAGATAATCATATAACCAATATAAGAACAAATTTATTGTCTTAATAATGATTTGTACTAACAATTTGAAAATATTTAATACTTGATAGTTCATCCATCCCACATCCAAATGGGTTGATCAAGATTTATTTTATCATTTTCATGAATATTTTTCATTTTAACTAGTATTGATAAACCATATGTTTTGATGCATTATAGTTGCATTCTCATTATCATCTTGAATAAATATGCAATGAACAAATGTATGTATATGCCTTGTTGAGTAAGATGACTTTAAATCACACAATTCAAATTAAGTATTCAATGAACTACATATTTCAGCTAACATAAAATTCTCAAAGATCCCTTATAATGACAATATTTAGAATGTTAAAGACATGTGGAACATACCCGAGAAATGGGAGAATTTATCTTATATTTTATAGAAAAAATCTTAAATCAATTAATTGCTATCTTAGGAAAGCAAAGGTGAAGAAGTGTACTCAACACTAGAAAATATTGAAAATGTTTTTGACCAAAATATTTTTTTTCACACTATTATTCAATAAAAAATTTATTTGGATTTAAAACAAGATACCCACAACCTAAAAGATACAATTAGATTCATTCCATAACATCTCACCCATTTAACTTCCACTCTAAATTATATTACAACCAAGCATATCTTATGCAAGATTTATCCTCTTCAATCTCTAAGACCAATGACAAAACCTAATGCTATCTCATTCTATTGGAATGCCCACTACAAAGAAATGAATTGCCCACCCCTCCCTCCGAAAGAATGTTGCTTTGACTTCACTCAATTTATTAAGAGGATTGACCGACAGAAGTTTGCTCTGGGTCTATAAACCAAAAGCATCAAATTAAAATATATATATTAAAATGGAGTTCATAGAACAACGCACCTGATTTATCACTGGAAATGACTAGCTATAGACTTCGAGAATTATTTGTGGGTTTACCAGCACTCATATGCTCTTTTCTTGGATGTTGAACTTTCTTCCGTGGAAAGTAGCATCCCTTTTTCTGCTCCCTAAAACTGTTACGCCAGATTCCCCTTTGCGCTTCCAATCCATTCCTCCCACTTCTCCAACGCCCTTCTGCTCTCTTTCTCATCGCAGGCAGAGAGGATACTAGCAATGTCTGTGGAATTCGACTTTACACTACCCAGTTGCGGTTGTTCCTCCTTTATTCCCTCATTTTCTGCAACTCCTTGCTTTCCATTCCAATGTAGGTAGGAAGAATTCTATTAAGGGTTATGTGGTCTGGCTCCTATAGCTGCCATCTGCCTCTGCTTAAATGTTTCTAAGGATTCTTCAAAGAATGAACCTGCGTGTCTCCTCTTGCTCGAGCTTCATGATTTTTCCCTCTTTCCACTATCTCTGCCCACCGAAACAATCTTTGTTGCTCACGTCCTGAGGAAAAATCTCTTCCTCTGTGGATTCTCCCATCTTTATTCTTTATATTTCCTTCCATCGCAACTCCTCCTGCAAGCCATCGTCCAAGGCGTTCGCCTCTATTCACGCAGTCATTTTATCTTCATCTTCGCTCACATGCTTTCTCTTCGCATTCCTTCTCTCATGTGTTCTCTCCCTCCTATCCCAAGATTCTTGATGTCTCACTCTCCTTACGCCTTTCTGCATCTTTCGGGTCTCTGTTTCCCAACAACCCAAACTCGAATAAGAAACTAAGGGGGTCGCAGGGGTTTAAAGATTTGCTCCATGCCTTTCTTCTCACACGACCTGCATTTACCATGATAAGTCAAGGGTCTCCATACCATATTAATGGCACGGATGCCTCCTTGCTCAGTTGTGGCCATTCCTTCTTAATGGTATTTAATAATCACCCATACTTATGCTGCAACATTGTCTCCCTCCTTCGAGTCCTTTACTACATTTTTCTTGCTTAGTCGCTGATAAATGACATGACTTTAGTCATGTTTCTATTTTGTTTTATTTCTATTTGTATTGTTTCATTGACCAACTTCTACGTGATGGTCTTTTATTAGGAATCTAGAGTTTCATAGTAGCTGAAGGAAAATGGTTTGGTGGGGAGGTTTGTGGAATCATTATTGATTATGTGGCAAAGTTTCATGAGAAAAAAATGATTTAGTCAAAAGTTATGATTGTTTTCCTCTTCATCAAGTTCAAATGACTTGACAAATGAACTTTAAAAGTTGCAAGTTTGAAAGCTAAATTTCAAATTCTGATAGAGGTTTGATTGAAAGTCTTTGAAGGTTAATAAGTCCATTTAAAATGTGTAATCTTATAGAGGTTACAATTAGACATCTGGCAAGCACACGCACGGACATGTCAATAGTTTTCCTTTGTGATAACTGATGGCAGTGGAAAAGTCACCATACTAAACTGACGAAAGTGGAAGAATGAGCAAACTAATTAATAAATAGCAAGGACGAGAGAAGAGAGAAAGAAGAAAAATGGGGTTAGCGTTGGTGTGGTCTGAGAAGAGGAGGGTGAAAAATGCGAAGCCAGGGATGCGTTCGGCCTGCTGGCGCCTGCGTTCTGGAAATGCACGCTTAGCGCAGGTTATTTCTCCTCATTCCGCTCTGGTGGACAGAATCAATGCAATGCAAAAACTTTATAAACAGAGTTTTGATCTCGTTGTTGGCGCCACAGAGTAGATTTATACTGCAACATTACCATTTTCTGCATTCTTTCCAAAAATAATGTTTAATGTCAATGATTCTAAGTATAATGTATTATCTACTATTCATTAATGGCAACAATCATGATTATTCATCACACTAAGATGAACTTGAAACGGTTTGTAGTGGAAGACTCCCCATGTTTCTTTAAAACAATATTCAACACCATAGCAATTAACAACGCGGGCTTTTTAGTTTCTGCAGGCAATTTGAATGAGGTACTTGGTTAACGTATTCGATGCAGTATTTGTCAATATTTCTGATAAAACTTTGAGTATTTTGTTTGCAAGTTTACCAGGTTTGTTGGAGGTACATGAATCTTTTTCCATCGCACTTTTTATCGTGAAATCAAGCTCATATCAGGTGGATTATAAACAATTAATGCATACTTTGCTTATGTTGTATCATTGTCTTGTGATCTGAAAACCAGTATTCATCTTGTATTCATTCGATCTGTGTGTCCTGCACGACGGCCTTTGCATTCCAAACGCTTGACCAAATGACCTCTTGTTATCAACATTCCTATTTCTGCTTCAAGGGCCGCACCCATTACAAACACAATATCCATCTCAATTCGTGATGAGGTCACCTATTGCCAAGGATGCCCGGTGTACTCTGATTCTGGAGAAATATTGCCATGGTTTATGATGGAATCTGTGAGACTTTCAACAATTTAATACATAAGTAAAACCTTTTTTAACCATTTGTGCAGCTTCATATGATGGAAAAGATTCAAACAAAGCAAACTTGGTTCTGATGGCATGTTTAAAATCTTATGAACTACAAATTATCCGTTTATTTTTTTCTTTTTATTGAAACTTTGAAATGTCATTATTCATATCTTATATTGGAAATCTTTATTCAAACCCCAAAATCATGACAAAATCAAATCATTATTTTTTATAAACCATGGAGTTGCATCGAAAATTTTGATAATCATTTTTTATTATCATGATTTATTTATAAGAAAAAAAAATCTTCAAATCCCTCTTTATATTTGGTAATCTATTTTCAATTCTAATAATCTTCTCAAAATTAAATAGAGTTGAAGTATTTTATATGTAAGTGAAATAAATAGAATTTTCAAAATTTAGAAAATTAAGTATAAAAGAAATATTCTAAATTTATAAAATAAGTTTCTAAATTAATGGACTTAAAATTAGAAAATATTCAAGATCTTTGATATTTGTTGAGGCTTTTTATGAAGATTTATTTAAGTAATCTTCTCCAATCAAAACAATAATTATTTATAAAAATAATATATTCAAAAATATGTAAAATTAGTAACATAAAAAAGTTTTTAAAATTTAGAAAAATAAGTATAAAAGAACTTTCATAAATTTGCTATTTCATATATAAAAGTTTCTAAATTAATATACTTAAAAAATAAAAGATCCAAGATCTTTTTAAAAGAGATATCCATTAGACATAAAAAGATAGAAACTTCTTTTTGAAAAAAGTTCTTTCA
>VDFB02109752.1:0-10689 GCA_007258455.2 Sequoia sempervirens
GAAGGAAGAATAATTTTGGAACTAGAGTGCATTCATCAAACACGCACAAAGAAGTTGAGGAATAGAACTATCACTGAGTATCTCATCCAATGGAAGAATTTACCAGTTGAAGATGCCACATGGGAAGATGGGGAGTTCATTCAAAAGTTTCCAAACTTGATTAGCATTGAGGACAATGCTTCTTTGAAGAAGGGGGGCATACTCGCCCCATAATATTAGTGTACATAGAGTTATGAATAGTTGGCTTGTGGCTATCTTAACTCATCTGTGCAAGTCATATTATCATTAGTATATTGCTATTTAGTTGTTTAGGTTGACCTAAGACTTATATAGGTGTGTCTAAGTCGGTCTAGGTGATATCCTAGGCATACATAGGTATATATAGGAGGTTGTGGGTCCTATTTCATCATCAAGTTGTGAAATGTGTTCTCATTGAGAATGTTGGAGGTTTCCCCCTTGAAGTGGCTTGTTAATCTCAATTATTATCAAGTATTTGCAACATATTTCATATCATATTCTTCTATTGTGCAAGTTATTTCATAACATGAGACAAATTGAGTGACATTATTTTCAATTACATCTAACAAAATATCATATATTAATTTGTAATTTCAATCTAACATTTTAATGTCAGCATCATCTAGCCAAAGGATTGACTAACCTTGGAAATGAAGAGTCTTAATATTTAGGAAGGACAAAAATTTCAAAACATAATAAAATCCTACGTAGATGCTAAGGGGTTGATTGGTGATTAAAATGAAAGTTGGAGATGAAAGGGAAAATTTCAGGAAAATGAAGAGACAAAGAATTAAAACTTAAAAAGTGAATGCAAAATGGAAAAAGAAGGGGGGTCGACTTGGCAGTAATGAAAAGAAGTTGCACAAGGGTCTTAAGACAAGGTAGAGGACGATGGGGCTGCTACACCATGTTTAAATCATTTAAAAAAAATAAATCTTAAGATAAAAAATATCAAGGGATAAGCACACAAATTTGGAGTGAGGCTGCATACAAAAATCAGCTATATCATTTGGAAAAAGCTGTACATGGGAGAAAAGAACAACTACGCCAAGATAAAGAGACGGTGGCATTGAAAGCTATAGTTTGGCTATTCGAACCAATATATAGGCTTTGCTCATTTGTGAAATGGTTATTTCACTTGAAAATAAAAGATAGAATGAATGGGGTGCATTCTAAAATTGGTAAAAGAGGCTGCGTAAAGATTTGGGGAAGTAAATGCTTGAAAGAGGGAACACCTAGAGGAAGAAGAAGATAGGTGATAAAATAATATGTGAGGGTTGTGTAGAAGAGAAAACAAAGCAGATAAAAATCAGCTTCAAAGGCAAGATTTGGGAGGAATGCTAGTGAAATAAGAAGTGATAGGAAATGAGAAGGAACAAAGGAATTGATCAGATTTTTGGCTTATTTTTAGTTGCATATTTTGATGTAAATTTTTTTATTGGAACAATTAAATAAATTGTGGCTTGTGGTTTGAAGATTATTTGGTTAACTTTATCATTGAAATCTTTTGGAAGATTTGTCAATTGAGTTGCTTATGCTCTCAGCCTGATAAGGTTGAAAGTTTTTGTTATGCATCATATAGTGAGAGTTTGTATGTATTAGAGACTTGTTTTAACAACTCATATAATTAGGATTTTTGTTTATTTGTTAGTCTTGTAATTATCTAAGGGAGTGTTTATAGGAGGTAGAACAACTTTCCTTTAATATAGGATATGAAAAGTCCTATAAATATGTAATGTCTTATTGAACGAGGAGTATGTAATAAGAACACAATATTATTTGTGTGTAGCAATGTGTAGTTTGAATTCCAATACGGTATCATAGCATAATTTATTTTGTGCCTATTTTTTTAGCGATGAGGAGAGAATAAAGGAAGTCAATAGTGTGTTAGTGGAGGTGCTTTGTGAATAAGTAGAGAGTTTATGCAACCATGGTTCATGAGTGGTGGTGTTGAAAGGGCTTGTTCTTGACTAAAGGTGGCATGGATATGTGAAAGGCCACAAATATTTTATGGTCAATCTCTTTTGCATGAACGAGCTTTTAGGATTTTGGTTTTGGTAACTAGGATTCACAATGATACAATTCCATGGTGAGAGAAAATATGGTGTTGTATAAATCTATATAACTTTGATGCCCTCTCATCCATTGATGTCACATCAAAGGAGGCAAGTATTCATGTTTTGAAAGTTGTTTAAAGTGGAATTCTTTTGATCATTGGGATGGTGGGCCCTCTCATAGGTGTAAAGCTATAAGAGAGGTCACATGGTGCTCTATAATCTAACAACCTAGTTGAGATATATTTACCATGCTAGGATACAAAGCTTTCTGTAGAAAATCAAAATAAAGCTAAAATCATCTCATTTGTGCAAGAAATCCACTTGTGAAATGATGGAGATGGGGATGAATAGAGCCTTGTGGTTTATGTTTATCATTATGGACGTATTGTTGATGCCACCCATGTTGCACCAAGGAATAATACACTATCACAAGTGGAAGATCAATACCTACTACCCGGTTGAATCATCATAGCAATATCACAATTTGACACACTATGGAAAAAACCTCCTACGTAACAAGTGAAGATCAATTATCAAAATTGGTCACCTGACTATATGCAGCTACCAGTTATTTCCATCGATGGATAGTACCCTGGTCCCACTATCAAACCCTAAGCTAGAGACACCATCGTGGTAAAATTGGAGAACCAAATTCCTAGATGGAAAATGTCATCATTCATTGCCATGGCATTCCTTAGTTCAGTAGCCCATGGAATGATAGAACATCATCCATGTCCCAATGTGCTAGAGTGATCCCACAATATTGGTTTACAATTTTTGGCCACACTAGACATTGAATTGATTTTTTTAACTAAATCTTCTCTTTCAGGCACCTATAGCGGCTAAACCGTGAGGAATTTGAAGATGATGCAAACTAGTGATTTGTGACATTTTGTCTGTAGATTCTAATTATTTTTGGTGATCTATTCATAGATGATAAACAAATAACTGTTGAAAAAAATTACATCCATTTTTAGTGAAAATTTAGGTTTGCAACTTGTAGGTTGTGATAGTAAAAAAGAATACTTCTAATTTCATTCTCTCATTGATTTTCACAAATACAATTAAATCAACTTCCATTTGTGCTTGTTTTCACTTTTGTGAAAAAAGTTATTCAATGCACATTTTTTCTCTATTTTGTAGATTCCTATAGGATGTGCATATGAAAGAAGAGGAATACACAAACACATTTTCTTAGGTCTATTAATTTACATGGATCCCATATCCTTTTATGCCTAAATATTTACTTTTTATGTGTGGTTGTGATTGGTCATATACTTCAAAATACATGTTCATTTTAGCAACACCCATGCCAATTCTTGGTTAGTTTTAAGCCTATTTTGATGGTATGTCTTAATGTACAATTACATATTGACAAATGACACTCTTGTGCAAAGTCAAGCTCATTCTTGATCTTTCATCCATCCCATCTACACATACTTCCACACATTCAACATTATCCTATCCCTATCCACATTTATTCCCACACATTCACCATTACCATCCATTTCTTATGTCCATCCTTGCACCAATGATTATTCGTGCATTCCCCACCTTGATATATATGCTTCCTTGTCCTCAATTTATCCATGTCATGTGGGTTCACTCCAACACCACATGGAATTGCCCCATACAATTAAAAAAAAAGTTTAAATTTGTCAACTCTTGCCTATTTCGTTAATTATTATGAGTTGACTACATACACATTTATGAAGTTCATTGCTATGTTATGGTATGTAAAGGCATTCAATGTACATTAATTCATATCAATGATAAAAAAAATTATAATCATTACAAGGAGAATCATTTTAGGAATGTTTCATTTTGGAATAGTAAAAGGAATCTTAATTTGCATCGAAGTCATCTAGGACACTTGCATGCTTGAGAGTGTTGTCTTCAAAGTTATGGAACATGGAATCGATCCCGCACAATACATATTTAATGTAACATGGAATCGATCCTATACAATACATTTTCAACCTAAAATGAATAATAAATGTATTTTTGTAGTCCCACGATACGGAAGCAATCTATTTTTTTGGGTCTAGGGCGACCTCTGAAGGGTCCTGAGGCGACCTCTGGCATATGGGACTTTCATTACTCTCCCAATATTAGGGAGGCACCTAGCTCGTGCTCCCACAACTCGGTGTATACCCTTACCCCATGGGACTCATACTCCCAAATATTGAGAGGCACTAGCTGGAGTGCTCCTGTCACGAGGTGTACGCCTGCCACCCCTACCGTCCCGTACTCCGATATTGAGGGAGGCACTAACTTGTGCTCCACCAATCTGAGGTGTACGCTGCTTACCCCACCATTGGGATTTGAACTTTGTGACCTCTCTTTCGAGTACAAGTTCTCCACCATTCGAGCCAACTCAGGCATGCAGGCCAACTCAGGGTTGCCAGAAATGAATATAATGATTGATATAACTTGAAGCAATAATGTTAATTTTTTATAACTCATAAATGTATGAGTAGATATGCAGTAATTCTTCATCATATAATGATTGATATAAACTTGAAGCAATAAATAGTGGTGTCTAAACCGAGTATGCGATGCCAAATGAATATAATGATTGATATAAAATGAATGTAATGATTGGCTCATCGAATATAAAATGAATATAATGATTGATATAAACTTGAAGCAATAAATAATTAATTTTATATCATAAATGAGTAAAATGTATGAAACAATTCTTCATCATAATTCCTTAAACTAAGTACCTAATTCTCCTCATTTAAATTTCATTAACATTTATTACATATTTACCATTCCAATATATATTGGATTTATTGTACATTTACCAATCTAAACTCTATCATTTTAACTGAACTAGCCTAGATTCCTAACAAAAAGTAATTTGCCTTTTATAATTATAAGGAACCCTAACCCTAGAATTTTCAATAAGGAGGAATCCTTGCCCTATAAACCCGAAGCCATTCATTTGCTGTAGCTGTACATAATTTTCTGAGCGTTTGATTAAGAGAAGGGATGTAATGAACTGAGCGTTTGATTAAGAGAAGGGACGTAATGAACTGATAATGTTTGAAGATGAAAATGTATCAAAACGCAGCAATCAGGTGAGAAGTTGCATATGTTTTACTCTATTTTCGTTTGTTTTTGGTGTTCTGCCCTGTTAAACACCAAAAACAAACGAAAATAGAGTAAAACATATGCAGCTTCTCACCTGATTGTTGCGTTTTGATACATTTTCATTATAGTTTTTGCTATAGTAGCAACATGGACTTGGTGAATCCAGGTGAGAAGCTGCATATGCTTTACATTGTTTTTTTTTGTTTTTTTTCACTGTATATATATATATAAAAATATATATAAAAATATATATATATTTTAGTTTTCGCTATAGTAGTAACATAAATCTGGTGAATTTGTTTCAGAAGTATGGCCAATGAATTTGTCAGGAAGTCATTGTTTCTCAGAATGGGTGGAATTGGAAAGAGAACACATTGGGGTACGGACATTTATTTAACATTTATTTATTGTTATATGATTTTTTAAAAGAAAATTGTGCGAGTCAGTGATTTTTATTATTTTGGATAGTTGAATTGTTACAGCGACTGTAAATTAATATATATTTATTCTCTTTTGTTTTGTTGGAATTATCCAAGGTAATTATTTTTGTATATACTTAAATATCGATGGCATCTAAATTTAATTTTGCTGATACGCTTTTGCCCTGTCAGTCTTTTTCTTACAGAGGGTTCTCCTTGAATCTCTGTTAAAATATTTCAGAGGTGTTTTTTCTTTATTATTATTCTCTGTTAAAATGTAGTCAACAATTCCAACTCCACTATTATTTAGTTTTCTCTCATTATAATTAATTACATAAAATAAACAACATAACTACTGGAAATTGAAATGAAACACTTTTTAACTGCTAAATTTCTAAGACCTTTTTTTCTCTAGCATAACAGGTTTGACAGAAAACTCCAAACCGAGAATTCTGTATGTCTCTCTTTGTCTACAACTGAAAACACACACCTTGGCCATTTTGCTCTCTAGAATGTCTCGTGATAGCAGAAAAAGTTTCTCAGCAACTGAGGACTACGAAGAATGTTAGAAAACACACCACTAATTAAATATTCCCAAATCTGTGGGTCTACAAAACTCTAATCTTTTAAAAAATTCATAACATTTGGTTTAAAAATAAAATTACCCTTTCAAATCATGCCCCGAAATCCTTCAAGAATTATACATTGAATGATTACCACGACGACTCAAAGCTCAAGAAAATCAAGAACCTTTCACTCACACTAGCATTAGTTTAGGCTCACGTTCCTTACCTTCGTCTGTCTTTTCCTTACCTTCCTCAATTGCATGAGATATAACCTAGTAGTTCTGAAAGGAGGCCTGACTCTATCGATTAACATGCATTACTTCGTCTGTCTTCTCCTTACCTTCCTTAATTGCATGAGATATAACCTAGTTGTTTTGAAAGGAGGCCTGATTTTCTATCGATTAAAATGCATTACAGATGTGCAAAGGAGGAAATCAAAATTATTGAAATATAAATGAATATCTTGCATACAGTGCTCATTTTAACTAAATTGTCAAATGCTTAATAGAGGAACTTCTAATGGAGAGTGTACATATTCCTATATATATAGTTAGTTGTTCTTTTTTATTGTTGCTTTGCCATGTATTTGCTTTCTGGCAGTTTAAAATACATTTTCTTCAAAATCTTCCTTGCCCAAATCAAGTCAGACAAACTCCAAGGCATTTTCACTTAAGAAAAATTTATGGAAAATTAATCACAAACTTTTAATGCGAATAATTTTTCACAGCAGTGAATTGCTGGGGGTGATTTTTCTTTGAGGTGAATTTGTCATGATGGTGAATTTTCCTGCGCTGAATTGTTGGTTGTGAATTTTCTGACAGTTTATTGTTGGCATTGAATTTTCCTAGAGCCCTCCAAGACATAACCTTCACATAGAAAGTGAGTATCCTCTATATTCTTCGACATCAAAGAACCCCAAGTAGCCAAAAAATAAGTACCCTTCCATGATGATTTCAAGACACCATAATAATTAGGTCTGCAGCGTTGTGAAGTCTGAGCGCGCTTTGCTTGCTTCCGTTTTCTTCTTCCACGAGGGGGAAATGAGTAGAATTGAGAGGAGGATGTACCTTTCATAGAGTTTCCATTCCCTTATGTGTCATCCGTAGCAACCAATCAAGTTTTCCACCTTTTGATGTTTGCATTTCTTGTATAATTTTGATATAATACCATCCACATCCTAGGGAAAATGTTATCATATTTCATCCTCATTTTTGAGTTTCTTGCTTTTAGATCTTCACTTTCACCGTGTATCTTATTGAAGAGTTAGATATCATATAGGAAAGGCACTTTTCTATTAAATGGTTACAATAAAATATGGAATGAGTTACTGGTTGCTGATTTTATCAAAATTCTATGCTTTTACATATGTATTTTCTAGGATTAACTTGTATTGAAGTACCTTTCAATTTTTATTTTCTATCTAGAATCATGGGCTATAAATAAGCGGACTAAAACTAATGCTATTGCTACCAAATAAATCATAATTAGTCTGGTCCTAGAGATTCTTACATAGATGTGAATCAAAGTTGATATTAGTGACTTAAACCTTATTCATAACCTTTGTCCTACCATGTTGTCTAGAGAGGAATTTCTTTTCCAAAAATGGGGTAGTCTTGGGTTGTATTAAGAGAGTCTCTTATGGCCTACTTTTTTCTTGTCATCTATTTTATTTTTTAAAGGGAGGGAAATTATAACAATTCTACAGTTTTGAGAGAGTGACTCAAAAAGTTTCTATTTTCTCTCTTCATATATATATGGTATCTGTTCAATTAATATTTGATAAACAGATATTATTGTTGAAGATCATATGATTCACTGTTGAACCTAGTCAAAGAGCTTGAACTTGGAACACATAGGATAAAATAGAATATTTTATTTATGTGAGGTTTTTGAATCATACTGCATAAGACAATTTTGCGAAGAGTTTTCTTATGCAGTCTGATCCAGATATCTTGCAAACATGAATAGACTACAAACAAACTAATCTTAGAACAGAGAATAGTTGAGGTCATCATAAAGGAATCTATCTTAGTGTATAGAGAAAACACTGATTTTGATATAATAGCTTTGCGCTTGATAAGAAAGAAACTAAATGATCAAATAATATTTCCATGTGTTGTTATCATGTTAAGTTTAGTTCATTTCACTATTACCAGATAGTTTTTAGGATAATGTTGTTAAGGAGGAACATCATACAAAACATTTGGTTAGAGAAGCTCTTTGAAATAAAAAAAGCATCCAACTAATTTAAATGTCAATTAAGATGAAGATCTAAATATGAGTGATTCTGACTATGTTGCTGGGTTGGGTTCCAATTTGGATTTTGAAAAGTCAATTATTTTTCCCAGGGTCAGTGTGGTTGGGTTCTGTATATTGTGACGGTGTGACCTTTCCTAGTTACCTAATACAGGTTAATTGTTTACAGAATAACTAATACAGGTTAATTGTTTACAGAATGATATTCTTATTGAATAGGTGGTGTTTTTCAGTCTTTCAAATTATGTGATGTTTTTGTGATACCCCAATGCTCTCACATTCAAAACAAATAGACAGTAATTTTAGTCCATCATAGACAATATAACTTGCAAGCTTTATTTGATTTCTAATTTTTTACAAAATTATGGAGCCTATATATACATATACATATACATATGCATCGATCAGTTATTCATTGCTGTAATATTTTAACAGTGAATAGTAAAGTCCGTTCAGAGCTTAGAGCGTGAATTTTTTAAAATAAAATAAACGTCCCTACAAAAAACTGAATTTTAAATATAGTTGATGCTGATCAACTGAGTGCTATAGAGACCGCCTTGTATGGGTTTGATATGTTGACTTGTCATGGTTTACAGCAAACTTTGGCAAAGGCCTTGAGATATTAGACAAGAACTAGAAACCTCTGCTTTTTTTTTAATGTGTACGTGGCCGAATCATTTTTGTTGTTTTTATTTCATTCGAAAATAGTTTTGTTGTTATCCGTTAAATAAATGGAATTGGTTGTGTGGTTATATCTATGGTGGTTTTCAGATATGATATTATTGTAATACCTTTTTGTTTCTTCACATTGATATATTTTGAATTGCTAAATGAATTTTGGATTTATTTAGTGATTTTAATATTTTTGTTTATTTTGTTTTTTAGGTTATTTTTTGACAATTTTGTTGACAGAATTATTAAGTTGGTATTAAATGAATAAATGCAATTGTTGTCATAGTTCATTTACGATTTTTCTTAAATTATCTATCCTTTTTATGTAGGTTATTTAATTATCAATCAAAATTAGGAAATTAAGATGTTTGTATTTACTTTTTAAAATATTTAAGTTTTGTTTTATATCCAATTTGAAATAGCCCAATCTCAATTTTGCATTGAACGATATAGATCTTAAGAGGGGCCTTGGGAGACTATTAAACTCATCCTCCTCGTTCATCTCTTTCGTCAGTTTTTTTTCCGTGCTGCAGTAATGGCTCAATCCCATATTCACGCAGTAATGGCTCAATCGTAATTTCTAGATTCACACATTAATAGCTCAATCTCATACGAAAGATCTTTTGAAAAATGATTGTAAAATTGAGGCATGTTGACTGCCAAAAAAAAGCTTGCACTTTGTTTTAAGATAATAAATTTTAGTTCTTGCTCATTCTTAGCTACTATATTATAATATTTGAATTTTCTTTCAATCATGAAAAACATTGTAACACAAGGAAACACATTTCTCAATACGCTGTACATTGTAAAACAAGGGAAATAAAAACCCATATGCATATATGAGCATCTCCAAATATAATAGTATTATAGGAGCAATTGTAGTTTTAAGCGCAATCCAAAGGAAATGTTATATAGAGGACGACTATTATAATACTTATTGATGAACTTTGGTTTTATATCCATTCTGTAATGAAGTACTTTCTTGCCACTTACCATGTAATCCGACATTCTTGGTATCCACCCGCCGGGTTATTTACTTGTTAGTTTATGTGATGCATAACTTTACTTTTGTTGGATTTATCATTGTTCAATTTGATGTATGTGTTGGAATTGATGAGAGAATTTATTCTTTTATAGAATTTCCCTATTGCCTTAAATTATGCTTTCGCTTTTCCGATTATTTAGGCACCTTCCTTATCTCAAACTCAAACATCATTTGCTAAATGGCCTACTTACGTTTTCAAGGAGCTTATTGCTCAAATATTTAGTTGATCCTAGGAGGGAGGGGGGTTTATATGGATTGCAAGAATAGGGAAGAAGTATTAAGATCATTTCTTAAGGAGTTTCCCCAAGTTGTGTAGGTTTTTATTCAAGTGGTAAACGCTTTTGACCGGAGCTATGACCCGGATACAACCATTCAACAATACCACCCCAATGGGGTTTGAACCTTGGTGGCAAGAACAACAATGCCACCTATAAACCATCACACCATGCCAATATCGGCAAAAACGACCCAAGTTGTGTAATAATTTATATTTTTTAGCTTGAAACTACAATTGCTCCTATAAACGTATACATTTCAACATGCCAAGTATGCCATAT
>VDFB02109753.1:0-23339 GCA_007258455.2 Sequoia sempervirens
CAAGATAGTCTCTGGATTCCCAATAAAGGTTGAGACAAAAGGATGAGGAGACTCAAGAGAAATCTCCAAAGTGTGATCTCAATAGAGGAGTGATATCCCCTCAATAATGTCCTCCAAACCTGTAGAAGTAGCCAAGTCAGTGATACCTAAAATGAAGCCATCATGTGATGTCAAATCTAGAAAATTGAATGTGTCTTGATGGATGATGATGGTGGAAGCCTCAATCATTGAATCTGGACAAGGAATCACTGAATGTGAAGGGATACTATATGTCTCTAATGGAGAAGAAGCACCTGAAGGAACCTTGTCAACCTCTTCAAAAGATTCAAGGCAATCAACTTCCTATACAACAATATCATCATGGGGTACTTGATCTGAGGAATGCAATTCTAAATATTGACCATCAAGGAATAGTGGAGTGTCATAATCACCATAGATCTCCCAAAGCTTAGTCCAAAGGATATGAGGACAATCACAATGATCAATAGAACTCAAAAGATCACAATCAACTTGCATAAAAATGATCTCCAATGTAGTGTATCTGCTACAACTCCAAGCAAGTTCATGAATACCTTCACTTGGATGGGGAACTATACCATATACATGAGGAAATAAATCAAGTGATTGGAGATGGCAGCTGATCCCATCTCACCATTGTTTATAGTTTCCCTTATGCAACATAACCAAAAGAGTATATATGCAAGCCCCATAATGAACTTTCTCCAAAAAACACAAAGATAAATGACCTTCAATAGCAAATAGAAGCTTCCAAGGATGATGTGCAACTAAAGTGATGCTACCTGGATCCAAAATTCTTTTCCCAAGCTTTAGGATATCCAAGTTATTGATCAAATGCACCAAACTAAAAAAATCAATGCAAGAGTACCTGGAGCTAAAACTAATCAAGGGGTCTAGACTGATGAAAAAAGCTCTAAAAAATATTCTAGATGCCGTTGGAATCACAAAAATCCAATGAACAGTTGTGAAGATATGAGCCTTTATGTCTAAATTAGGGTTTTGACTTCAGTTGACTATAGCATTTTCTGTGAGAAAAATTTCATAGAATGGATGTCACCACTAGAAAGTAAACAAAATTCCCTTTCCGACGGTATCTCGTTTGATGATTTTTGATACCCTGGTGAAAAGTTAAGATAAAATGACAAAAATGCCTAGATGAGGCACTCTGCAAGTTGAACAAGGGCAAAACTCAAGCCCCCGAGCACTGGCACCTGGTCGCTAATGTGAATGTGGTAGAAAAAGAGGCAGAAAAAAGAGTGCACCATTAGAGGACAAACACTCGATCCTTGATGTGACCACGATGCGTGAAGAAAGAGCAAGAAACGACACTGTCAGATAAGGAGAAGTCAGTAGGAGAAAAGGTTTGGTTGACGATCATCTACACAATGGACGGTAGTTGGGATATAAACACCGGTTGGCAAAGGAAAATGAAATAGCCAAAAAGAGCCTTAAATAGCACATCGTCGGTGACAAACAACCAGATAGTAATACACCAAGGTTGGAGAGGGAATGACCAATGACAAAAGGAAGTTGATGATGAGGCAAGCCCAACCAAAAATCTCCAAGCAATGGGGTCGGCATTGGGTATAGACAACAGGGCACAAACCTAGAGAAGTGATGTCATCTATGCCAGGAATAAAGAACTATCGACAAAACACCTATTCTACAGACTTTTGACAAAAGCAATTTGATTTATTTTATTGTTAATATTGCTGAATAGGCAATTCAAAATCAGAGAGGGATTTTAAATATTTATGCCAAAAATAAAACCCTTATATCAATAATACAAATGTCGATTTAATTAGACCCCAAAAAATAAAATGCTAATGATTTATAAATCAAACCAAATGCTGACCAAGGATTAATAATGCAGGTCGGTGTGATTTATTTTTCTCATTTCCTGCTCGAACTATAGAAAAAGCCAAATATTTTTTTTGCCAGAATAATATGAGATAAAGCCCAATTTTTTATTTTGAAAAAAAAGTCCCTGCTACTAATTTTTTTTTCCTCAAAGGACAACTAACCAGGGTGAATTTTTTACTATAAATTGTATGGATAGTACAGTTGATTTTACAAACTCAAATACCTTTGATGGATCTTGGGTTGATGTATCCAATTTTGATCAATGGGTAGGTGATCCTAGGGTTTCGAGGCCTTCTGAAGAAAATGGCAAGCTTGGATATGACTCTATTTGCTTTAGAAATTAGCTTGGTCCCCAGGTGGAATCAAGTAGCCTTCAATACAAACCTTCAGCCTACAAAGAATCTTGGACACCAAATATCTTGATCAAGGGTTGATGTTTCATTGGACAATCTTTGATACCATGATGAGATTATGGAGTCACAATCCCTGAAGTTGTAGTCTTCAATGTAGGACCTTTGCCATGAAAGAAAATCAACCACATAGAAAGTGTTCAAACTTAGGCATGCACAATGGAGATTCTATATTGATATGATATGATACAAATGAACAAGATGCCTGATTATATAGGCAAAAAATAAAACCTAAGATGCATGAGATGTTACCATGTGTCATGATCTAACGACATGTGACAACATGTGAACCCTAACTAACTAGATAAGGATAAGGATAGAGATAAGTTCTAGAAGGAAAAATCATCTTCTAGAAGGAATCTTATCCCTACAAACAAGGAAGGGGACATTACCCCATTATTAAATGATTTATTAAAAATGCCACCTAGGACTAAATGATATATGACCTAAGTTAACTTATGCTAGTGCAATAAATAATTTAATTACACTAACATTCAAAACATGAGAAACCATAAGAAAATCTAATTGTCACCATTTGATAGAAGTTTCCTTGACACTAACACTATGTTATGTGATATTGAAATCCATTGAATTTTACAAGGCACATAGTTCAGTGGTGAGTTGCAATTTTTTTCCATGTGGAGTTGTATGAGCCCTGTAGGAGCTAGGGAAAGGCTTTTGTCATCCTTTGCGTGAGGGGAACTTGCATGCGAGTTGAGATGTGCTCAAACAAACTTATATCAAGACCAATAGGGTTTGAACAAGGTCTATCACTGTTGTGGCTTCTAGCAAGTGGTGTGTGGGACTTCCAAAACTGCTTATTACACAAAATAGATGTGCATACAATTTAAGCTTGTGCACAACAAACTACAACACAGAACAATGTACGGGTGAAAATTATTCTTGCATGTGAAAACCTAGCTAAGGAAAGACAAATATTTTGAGTGATGCAAGATTTTTCCCACCCTATGATGTGCTCACATCACTATAATTTAGCTTGAATCCACTTGATAAATTGGTAGGATGATGCTATTAATCTACCTAAATTTATGCTCTAGAATATGGTTCAAGATATAATGATCTAAAAAATGACTAGATGAGAAGTCAAGAAAAAGGAAGCAGGAATTGTTGGAATCAAGTATTTTTTGTTAAAACAAAAAACACATAATTTAGAATAATTTTGTTTAGGTGTTCGTAGGGCTGTGACTATGAACATTTGGGATGTTTCGTTATAGACGCTATAAATGGATAGGGTTTGGTTTCCATAGTCCATTAAGCTTTTTTATTTACTTATTTGGTTTACATAGAATTCTTGCACAACCTATCCAATGATGTGGATGGCTTTTCAAAGTCATAGTGGTTAGAGGAATATATACAATAACTCGTCAAGAATATTTGAACCTAGGATTGCCATATTCTGGACGAAAGTTGAAAATATCTTGCGATCAGTTAACACTAATTTTGGTGACTCTTGGATCACTTTTATAATGCATGGCTTGAAGCTTTTCAATGTGATGTAGTCTGATCCATAAATAGTTAGCTAAGTAAAACATTGAAACCAAATTACATTCAAAGCTACATATATTTTATCTAGGGGTGGAATGCATTTCCAATTTTGGCTGCAAAACATGATTAGGTATTTTAGCTATGAATTGTTGGAGTCAAAACTTAACTAGAAAAAGTAATAACATAAAACCAATGATTATTTATGTTTATTTTTAGTTTGGTACTTTTATTTTTTGGTGTTGATGAATTGGTTTAGGAGGTGTATGTTGATAAAAATTGTAGAAGCCAATGAAATAAGAAATTGGAGAAAGAAAGAAGAGAGATTAAAAGATCTAAAGAAAAAAAAAGAACATGATATTTATAGTGGTTTTTCAAATAATGGCTACGTCCACTTTCAACAAGGATTATCTCACTTTTATTAATTCTAAATGAATTACATATTCAAGTAGCAACAACTTTATAGTTTTGGTCTTATCTCCAAAATGGAAAAAGTCCATCAAAATAGTCAACTTCTAAATTAGTGAATACATGCCGAACTAAAGTTTTTACGAAAAAGGAATCCATTTTTAATGTGAGAGAAACCATCATTTAAATCAGAATATTTGGGATTCACTAAATCTACTGTAAGCGTGTAAAAGGGGAAAACTAAGTAAACAATGCCTCTACGCTTCTAAATAAGATATTGCATCTAAGATTAAGAAATTTAAACTAAATTAAACTACAAAATCTACAGAAATTTATCCTATTGCTCTCTAACTCTAAAGACTGAACTAATTTATTTAGCTCTCAGATTCTTAAGCTAATTAAACTATTTAGTGACACTTAGAGAATGAGAAATTAAACTAAGATGATTCTAATATGATTTAAGTATGCAATTCTATGCTAATGGCAGCCATGACTGCAAAAGGATGATGCTTGGTGGATGCTGGATGGTTGCTTCAATGCTGGATGGTTTGGATGCTTGAGTGCTCTAGAAACCTGCAGAGTAAGATTGCATTCGTTGGGATCCTTTTCTTGTAGCCCAAGAGCTATATTTATAGCTTTCACGGCAGCACAATTGCACAGGAAACCGGGATGAGGGGCTGTGATTTCCTCTGGAGAATCCAAAGGCATGGGATGAGAAGAAGGAGCTGATCATGGAGAATGGTTTCTCCCCATGAAAACACCAGGCAAGATAAGAGGGAAGGTGGGTGGAAGGTTGTTGAGAGAACTTCCTGCAAATTTTCCCTGAAGCTTTCCCGTGAATGGCAGTGCCATTAATTTCATTGGTGGGGAAATAAATATTTATTGGTGAGGGAATAGTGCAAACTTTATGCAATAAATTTAAATAATTTTAATTTATTTAAATTTAGCAAAAATGAGGAATAAATAATTTAATAAATCAAACTATAGGGTTTGGTTTTATTAAATTAAAGGAGAGTGATAATTAAATAAAAGATTTTTGACAATCTTTATTTAATTAAGAGGAAATGTGAAATTAAATAACACGAATTATTTAAATTGTGTATTTAATTTTAAGATAAAAAGAGATAATGATAATAATTAAATAAAACAAAGTTTTTAATTTTGTTTATTTAATTAAGAGAGAATTAATGTGATAATAATTAAATAAAACAAAGTTTTTAATTTTGTTTATTTAATTAGGAAAGAAAAATAGGAGAATTTGATAAATGAACTTAATATAAATAAATATTCTTATTTATTTATTAAGTAGAAGAATTTTAAGATTAATTAATCAAATAAGGCGTATTCGGTTAATTGGATTCTCCAGACCATTTTTAGGTGTCTACATTTTGCCCCTCTTTGAAGTGATGTGTTTACACAGTGTTTCAAAGAATGTTTTTGCTTCGGCCGCCAGTATTGACGATTAAACATGCCCCAGACCTGCCCCAGATGATAAATTTTGAAAAGATAGTGATATATGCCCCCTCGGGAAATAAATTGGTGAATTTCAGATTTTTTTTATGAATTTTCAAAAATTTTGAATTTTTATGATGGTTTGATGATGAATTGATGAAGAAACAATTTATCTCCCGACAAGATTGTAAATGCCCCAGTAATTGAGAAGAATTAATTCCTCAGAATGAGAAATAAATAAATCGCACAAAATTTCCCCAAAAATAGCCTATAAATGCTCCAAAGGTCATTTTCAAAAGTCATTTGTGCATTGACTTTTACAAACTTTGAGATAGAGACCCTTCAGAGCATTCAGAGCTAGGATGCCGATCCCATACCACACCCACCGACTCGAGCGTGTGCGCCGTCACCAGCGTCCAGCCGATTATGGTCCTCCGGTATGTACCTCAAACTTTTCTCGTAATTTGCGCCATTGATTTTTGATGTATTTGCACGTGATTTTTAGTTTTAGCGCGCACGGAACGCGGTGTAGCGCGTCCGTGCGCTGTTGTAGCGCGTCATAGATTTAGCGCGTCCGGTCAATAGCGTAGCGCGTCATGTAGATTTTGCAGCGCGCCAGAGGGTTAGTTTGATAGCGCGTCCGTGAAATTTGGTAGCACGCCAGGAATTTTAGCGTGCCGGGTTTGTTCCGTAGCGCGCAAGGGTAGTTTTGTAGCGCGCTAGACTTTTTTAGCGCTTTAGGTTGATTTTGTAGCGTTTTGGGTAAAATTGATTTAAACATTGTGCGTTTTGATTTTTGTAGATTTTGTTTTTTTTTATTCCATCTATTTTAGTGTTGATCTTGACTAAAATATATGGGAAACGATCTCATGATGAGCGAGACCTATTTGATTGATAACAATTACCCTCATGATAGGCGAGGAATAATTATGCATTATGAATGATTGAACCCAATTGATAGATGAGGGTTTCTTGATAATCTGATAGATTGATAGAAAAAAGCACAATGTTTTGATTTGTTGATGATCTTTTGATATTCTGATAAAAATGTTTTGTTTTGCATGAGTACAGGAGCAGTTGGATGTGATCCAGGTGCGGGAGCAGTTCCCATGGCCGTTTGATATGATTTCGCGACTGTCTCCTGACGAGAGACAGCATATTGTTTCCTGCGGTTTAGCTACATTGTTGGACATGCCCCATATTAGACTTAATAGGGGTCTATTGACGGCTTTGGCGGAGAGGTGGCATAGTGACCACAACACCTTTCATTTACCCACTGGTGAGATGACAGTGACGCCAGAGGATGTATGGCGTATCCTTCGCATACCGTTCGTAGGAGAGATTGTGGTCCATGACTCGGAGGAGGTTGGTGGGGTAGAGGCCATGCAGAGGGTCTTTCAGGATCCCCACATTGCAGGAGAGTGGATCCCATGGATAGACATATATGAGACATATGCTCCTCTTCCTTCAGTTTTGGCAGGTTTTGTTGGTGGATTCCTTTGTCCTGATAAGAGGTCAAAGGGTCTATCACTTGGATGGGGTCGTGTGCTAGAGGGTCTAGTCGTTCATAGGACTAGATATGCTTGGGGCATGTGCATGCTTGCCCAGTTGTACCATGATTTGCATTGGATTGTTTATCTTGGCGGCAGTAGTTTATCTGCAGGGGCTACCCTTCTCCAGGTATGGGCATGGGAGCATATTGCTGTTACGCGTCCCGTACCAGTGTTGGCCAGACCAGCGACGAGGCCATATGTATTTCGATATAGAGGCAGGCCTACCCAGCATATGATGGGGAAGCTTGAGTATTGGAGACGGATCGTTGACGATATTGAGGCAGTGACCTGGCGTCCGTACCTAGACTGTGATGTCTGGGACGACGATGATATTGAGTTGGGGTTTTTATCCGATTCTATGTATTTGATCGGGAAGAGCCCCAGGGTTTTGGAGCGTTTCCTGTTTCGTCGGGTGTACAGACAGTACGGTATTGTGCAGTGTATGCCATTGGGTGTAGCACATTATGGACGGCGACGGATTGATGCGCCTGATTGGGGTCCTTGCTTGCCTTACGGGGCACTTGTCGAGGCTTACCGTGCCTTGCAGCCATCAGCGTGGGATGTTCGGCGAGACATTGTTGAGGCACCTATTACACCTGAGTATGGAGAGTATCTGGCTCTGCACCCGCCTCCACGGATTACCATTCCAGATGAGCCAGCACCTGTACCGGTAGTAGCACCAGCAGCAGCACCAGCAGGGGGGATTCAGGTCGGTCAGCGACGGGGGAGAGAGGAGGATGTTGATGTCGATGTGGAGAGCAGCTCAGAGACTGACAGTGATGACAGTTCTGATAGCAGTGAGGATAGCAGTGGCGATGATGGCGGAGATGGGAGGGGACCGAGCGTAGCAGGTTCATCCGAGCCCTCCTCCAGTGCGCCTCGTAAGAGGCAGGCTGTGACATCCTCATCGGCAGATCCCTTAGAGGTGGCAGCCTTACAGGTGTAGGTGCAGACATTGCAGGGTCAGCTAGCTCAGTTACAGGGTTTATTAGCCCAGACTCAGGCTCAGACACAGGCACAGTTAGCCACTGCTCAGACTCAGATCACATCTCTGATTAGTGAGAGAGATGGGGCTTTACAGGCAATAGCGACCGCACAGGCTCAGGTGACAGGATTACAAGCACAATTGTCTACAGCCCAGGCACAGATCGCAGTCTTGACGTCAGAGTGGGATACCATTAGACGGACAGCTGAGACAGCACAGGCGACTGCAGAGAGGTTACAGAGAGTGGCAGATGGTACTTCTGTGGCCGACTATATGCGAGATGCTATGAGGGCAGGTGCGGAGATAGAGTTCTACCGGAGCTGTTATTATGAGCTGTGTCCCCCAGAGCAGAGAGCCAGCTATGTTCAGTCGCGCTCAGAGAGGAGTCGGTCTAGGACAGTGAGCAGAGGTGTGACACAGCCTCTTCTGAGAGATCCGAGAGATCCTGGGACGTCCGGTGGTGGTACAGATACTGGTGTGAGACCTGCTCCTTCTGGTGGGAGTACTACTTGAGATTCTGTGTAGCCATTGAGATTTATACAACCATTTTTGACATGATGTTAGTTTTATTCTTTTCAGACTTCATTGTATACTTTGACAGTTGACGAGATATATATGTGCAGTGGTTCGATTGATCTCTGATATGATTTTACATGATTTATGTGATGGATGCATTGATTTTATGATGGATGCATTGATTTTATGATATTGATGTGATGGATGTATGGATTTATGATGTATTGATGTGATGGATGTATGGACTTTATGATGTGATGGATGCATTGATTTTATGATGGATGCATTGATTTTATGATATTGATGTGATGGATGTATGGATTTATGATGTATTGATGTGATGGAATTATGGATTGATTGATGTAATGGATGTATGGATTTTATGATGTGATGGATGTATGGATTTTATGATGTGACGGATGTATGGATTTTATGATGTATTGATGTGATGGATGAAATGATATTGATGATGTATTTATTTTCTTATGAGATGTAATGTATGATTATAAAATTGTGATTGATGATGTATGGAAATGTGATTTTGTGATAAATGGATGACTAATGATAAAATGTAATGATGTATGTAAATGAAATGTGATAAATGAATATGTGATATGTGTTAAGTGTATGATGAATAATGAGATGTGAATAGAATGATTTAAGATAAAATGTGATTTAAAATGTAATGACAAATGAGTAGATGATATTTAATGAATGATGAGATGTAAATGTAAATGAAATGTAATGATGAATGGAATGATATTTAATGAGATTGAATGTAATGATGTGATGAATATGTAATGATAAATGATGTATGGATAAATGAATATGTAATGATGAATGTATAGATATAAATGGAATGATATGTATGATGAAGATGTAATGCAATGAAATGTAAATGATATGTGATGAAATGTGATTTAATGATGTATGATGAACATGTGATGATGAATGGAATGGTGTAACATAACGTGTATATGATGTCACGAAATGAGATTTTTATTGTGAATTTATGCATGTGTCAAGTATACTCAGCCGTTAGTAAGAAAAAGATAACATCATTTTGCGATTGAATCATTGTAACTTGTGCCATCCGTTTCTGCAGATGAATTTATGAATGCAATCTATGTTAACCATGCAAATGTCTATTTCATTAATGCAAACCTAAGTGTCACTTCAATAATCATTTAATCTGCTTTGTATCATCACTGAGCTTTATTATTTTTAAAATGTTGAAAGTGAATACAAGCATCAATGATATGAGATAGACCAATGATGACCTGAGTATTTCTTTCATGATTTTTGATATTGCAAGCGAACACAAGCATCATGGTATGAGATAGACCAATGATGACCTAAGCATTTCTTGCGTAAACAGACAAGAATTAATCATTTTCTTAAGTGAATCAGAATGTCATCCATGATACTTGGTAGAGCACTTCCTGCGACAATTCACAAAATAATAACGACTAATTCACAAACAGCAAACAAAGAAAAGATATCATTCTGCTTCCTTACTTCTCTAGTTCAATACATCATTGAGTCGCTCTAAAGAAATGATAATCAAATGATAAAATGAAAAGTACAACAATTCAAATTCTACTTAATGTATTTTCAAATCATTATTCAGATTAGATCATCAGTGTCGAGATGTGTGTGCTGATGTGTGCATGATTTTCCCAGATGTTTTGACCAAGTGATGCGCCCTAAAAGACCTATCCTAGGGGTCTCGGGGACTGATCAAAGATTAGTCTTGCCTACGTTATACACGCAGAGACCACGTAGTTCGACTGACACAGACTCCACTTTTTGACTGATGCAGACTCTATTTTTGTGTTTTTGATTTTCTGATGTTTTTGGATTTTGGATATTCTGATGTTTTTGGATTTTGGATTTTCTGATGTTTTGGATTTTGATGGGTTTTCTAATGTTTTTGGATTTTGATGGGTTTTCTGATGTTTTTGGATTTTGATGGGTTGCCACTTGATGTTGTTATGTTTAACTGCCCTTCCATGCAAGCTGAAAGCCTACTTGTACCAGATAACATTAGGATGTTGCCCCCAAGCTAAGGTAAAACATGGTATCCATGCTATGATATGGATAGTGATGATCTCAAATGATAGAAGGAAATGATATGAAAGGAAACAATCGTAACAACACTGCACCTAATAGATAGGGGAGCTCTGGTGAAAATCACAAGTAACGCCTGTTTGCCAGGTTTTCATCACTTGTTTTTATTGTGTCCTCTTTCTTTTTCTTTTCTTTTTTTTATTTTTTATTTTTATTTTTATCAATATTTCTCTCTTTTTTCTGTCGTCATGACACCTGTTTGCCAGTTTTTCATCAAGACAACTTTATTGACCGTGCACTAGATATCCTCAAGTGTAGAATCGTCGGAGATGAATGTTGTTCATGGGCTCCTCCAACATGTCTCCCTCTGGTGTAGACAGTCGATATGCTCCTGATCCATAGACTGATATGATAACATAAGGTCCTATCCAGTTAGGTTCAAACTTTCCCTTCTTTTCTCTGTCTGCTTGATTTCTAGGGTTTTCCCGTAGGACCAAGTCTCCAATCTGGAAGACTCTAGGTTTAACCCTATGATTATAGTTTCTAGACATCCTTTGTTGATAGGCTGTTAAATGATTAACAACTTGTTGTCGACGTTCATCAAGTAGCTCTAGTTCCTGAAGTCTAGAGACCCTATAATCTTCATCTGAAATGAGTCCCTTTAGTGAAACTCGAAGGGATGGGATTTCTACCTCAATAGGCAAAATTGCTTCTGATCCATAGACAAGAGCATATGGTGTAGCTCCTGTTGGTGTTCTGATGCTTGTCCTGTAAGCCCAAAGAGCAGGGTTTAGCTGAACATGCCAATCACGTCCCACTTCATTTACAGTCTTCTTGAGAATTTTGAGGATTGTTTTATTTGAAGCTTCTGCCTGTCCATTACCTTGAGGGTAATATGGGGTTGAAAAGCGATGTTGGATGTGAAACTTTTCACACAGTTCTTGGACGTCTTGGTTCTTGAAAGGCCTACCATTATCTGTGATGATTGACTGGGGTATCCCATATCTACAAATGAGATAATTAAGAATGAAAGATGATATTTGCTTTCCAGTGATTGTGGTTAAGGGAACTGCCTCCACCCATTTTGTAAAATATTCGGTGGCTGTGATAATGAACTTGTGTCCATTAGATGAAGATGGGTGAATTTTCCCTACCAAGTCTAGTCCCCACTGACAGAAAGGCCATGTAGTTGCAAATGGATGTAGCTCTTGTGCTGGTGCATGTATAAGATTGCCATGGATCTAGGCATTTTGTACATCTTTTTACAAATTGATAAGATTCTTGCTCCATGTGTGGCCAGTAATATCCCAAACGAAGGAGTTTCTTGGCTAAAGATAATCCACTTGAATGTGTACCACAAATTCCTTCATGGACCTCATGTAAAGCGGAAGCGGATTCGTCATGTTCTAGACAACGTAAAAGAGTACCATCTAGGCCTCGACGGTAAAGGGTGTCAGCAATAATGGTATGTTTGGCAGATTGGCGTATGAAGTTGTGCTTTTGGTTGCGAGAAAGATCTGGTGGTAAGACATTATCTTTCAGATAAGTATAAATGTCTCCATAAATGGAGGATTGGGCCCTATCCAAAAGGCTTATGGTTTGGGATTTGGGATTTGCGTATGCAGGATTTGATACTTGTTCTACAATAAATCGATAACGATCTTGTGTTTCAGGCATTTGTAGAAGAGATGCTATTGTGGCCATGGCATCTGCTGCTTTGTTCTCTGATCTTGGTATCTGCTCAAATTTGATTTCTATGAAGTATTTTCGTAGGTCATCCACCAGCCTTTTGTACAAAATCAGTGTGTCATCCTTAGTTTGATAATCATTATTGACTTGATAAATGATTAACTGGGAGTCTCCATACACCTGTAGTTCTGTGATCTTCCATTCAATAGCTACTTTCATTCCAAGGATCAAAGCTTCATATTCTGCCACATTGTTAGTGCAACGGAAGGTAAGCCTGTATGATCGCGGGATTGTGTGCCCAAGAGGTGTGACAAATAAAATTCCCGCTCCCGATCCATGTTGTGTGTAGGATCCATCGAAGTAGAGTTGCCATGGTTGTGTTGTTATATTGAGGATATCTGCATCGGGAAATTCCATGGTCATATGATGACTGTCAGATAATGGAGCTTCTGCTAATTGATCGGCGATGGCTTGTCCTTTGATAGCTCGCCTTTCCACATACTGAATATCAAACTCACTGAGGAGCATGACCCACTTTGCCAACCTTCCTGTTAAAGCTGCTTTGCTCAGTAAATACTTGAGAGGATCAATTTTTGCAACAAGCTTGATAGTGTGAGTAAGCATATAGTGTCGCAATTTTTGTGTTGCAAATACTACTGCTAAGCATGATTTTTCAATGAAGGTGTAGTTTACTTCATGTCCATTGAGTGTCCTGCTGATATAGTATATAGCCTATTCCTTTCCTTCATTATCCTCTTGTGCTAGCAAGGCTCCTAAAGAAATGTCTATTGTTGCAATATATAACAATAATGGCTTGTCTTCACTGGGTGGTACCAAGATTGGTGGTGTCATCAGATAATGCTTGATTTGATTGAAGGTACTCTCACACTGTTCATCCCATTTGAAAGGCACATTTTTATGCAAGAGATGGTTGAACGGATGACACCGATCTGCTAGTTGGGAGATGAATCTTCTGATGGACTGTAGTCGGCCTTGTAGAGATCTTAATGTGCTGATATTCTTAGGAGGTGGCATTTCCATAATGGCCTGGACTTTTGCCGGATCTACTTCAATTCCCTTTGTAGAAACTATGTATCCTAGGAGCTTTGCTGATGTTACTCCAAAGGCACATTTCTTTGGATTCAATCTGACTTTGAATTTTTCCAACCTGTCAAATATTTTGGCCAATATCTCTAGATGTCCTTCCCTGGTGTAAGATTTTGCTAAGATGTCGTCCACATAGTCCTCCATGAAGGTATGCATCATGTCGTGGAAGATTGTTGTCATAGCCCGCTGGTATGTAGCTCCTGCATTCTTTAACCCAAAAGGCATGACATTCCAGCAGAAGGTGCCCCATGGACATGTAAAGGCTGTCTTTTCTTGGTCTTCAGGAGCTATCTTGATTTGATTGTATCCTGAAAATCCATCCATGAGTGATAGCATTTTATGGCCGGCTATGAGATCTACAATCATGTCTATGTTTGGCAAAGGAAAATCATCCTTTGGACATGCTTTATTTAAATCCCGAAAATCAGTACATATTCTGATGGTGTTATCTGGCTTTGAAACAGGCACAATGTTGGATATCCATTCCGCATAGTCAATAGATCTGATAAATCCAGCATCAAGTAATTTCTTCAAGTCATTTTTCACTAATAATGCAACATGTGGATGCATTTTTCTCAGCTTCTGTTTTACTGGTTTAGTGCCAGCTGGTAAGGATAAGTGATGCATAATGAGATCTGTGTCCAAGCCTGGCATGTCAGAGTATGACCAAGCAAAATTGATGCATCGTTCTTCAAAGAATTTGATAAAATCTGGCTTTTCTGTATCTGTCATGGATGCGGCCAGGTGTAATATTCTTGCTTTTTCCGCTGTGCCAATATTAATAGACTGTGTGGGTTCTATTAATACTGATGACCTGTCATGGTAATATTGCGGGAGAATGTCAAACCTTCCATCCTTTGGTGCCTCAATGATGTTTTCGCCATCAGATGCATTCTTTATTTTTACTATTTTAGGATCAAATACTGCCATAGAATGGTTTTCACCATTAGATCCATTTTTTTCTTTCATATTTTTGCAACTGGAAGGTTTGGCATCCTCCTGCCTAAAAGCATCATTAAAAGAAGTATTGGTAGAACAAGTATCGGATTCCTCACAGCAAAGGTAGTTAATAATGGAGGAGTCATTGTCAAAAACAGGGAGATTAATAGGATGTTGGGCTTCCCATTCGATAAGTTCGGGATGTAGTAAAGGCAATGAATCATTAGATGGGTTGAGGTCAGCGATTGTGAAAGCTCAGACGGAAATGTCGTCTAGGTTGTCTATGGTTATGTCGAGGCCTACAAAGGCATTTTCTTCCACATCATTTATCTCAATCGATGTTCGTTCATCTTCACTTGAGTCATCGAAATTTTGTGTTTCAAAGACAATAGGATTAAAACTTGAGCTTTGACCCTCCTCGTGATTGAGGGTATACTTTTTGATAATGTCAACCTGAATATCTTCATAGGAAATTTCTGATAAGTTGTCCCACTCATACTCATTTGAATCTATTTCAGAATTATCTCTTATTTGAAGAATACGCTCCATAGTTTTATTGGTGATTTCTGCTCTTGCTTTTTCTGTGTATCCTAGTCCAGTTTTTTCCTTATGTTGGAGTGTAAGAGGATGGATTGGTTATGTTATGCCTTGTTTCCTTAATCCAAGAGGTCCCTGTCCTGAATATCCCATCTTCTCAAGAATAGTTTTTCCTTTCCCATATTGAGTTGTCTCTATGATGTTACTTGTGGAAGCGGGGGCTTCCTCATCTTTATAAAGCCAATTTAGTATGGCCTTATCTTCTGATTCTTCATCTAAGCTCCCAGCTTTTACAAATCTGCCATCTAATGCTGTTGTAGATTGTTCTGAAGTGTGGGTGTTTGTAGATGGCTGTCCATATGTTTGTAAAGAGGGTAATATTTGTGATAGATGAAATGAGTGTCCAACACCATATTCACTAATTCCTTTGTCACTTATCTGTACTTCCTTGGTGAATTGATGTGAGAGTGGAGCCAATTGTTCTCCAACATTTGAAGAGTTAGATTGTGCCATCCTTATCTCTTGTGATTTTTGTTGTTTTGGAAGCCACTTTGAAATGAAACTTTGCTGTTGCTCACTATCTGATGTGCCAACTTCTCTATTGTTAGGTATGAATGTATCCTGAGATGTCTTCAATGTATGACAAGCTTGGGTGTCATTGTAGTCTGCTGTGATTGTTACCTCCTGTCCATTGACGGGAAATTTTAGGCATTGATGATAGGTAGACGGTACTGCTTGCATATCATGGATCCAAGGGCATCCCAATAGTATGTTGTATGTCAGTTCCCTATCTAAGACTTGGCAAACCACTTTTTGGACAGTAGGCCCAACTTGAATGGGTAATATGATCAATCCTGTAGAGGACCTTTCTTCTTCATCATATGCTTTGATTGTGATTTTTCTTCTGGTATCAATGGCTTCATCTGAGTATCCTAGTGCACGAATCAGCTTTAAGGTACAAATATTTAAACCAGCCCCTCCATCTATCAGGACACATTTTACACGATGTTTGTGGATAAGGACTTCAATGTGAAGGGCAGAATTATGCGGGTGGTTGAGTGATACATCATCATGTTCAGAAAATGAAAGGCAATGAGGTGCAGATAGATGTCCCACCATAGCTTGGAATTGACACACATCCAGATTGTTAGGTACTGTAGTTGATACGAGAGCTTGTTCAAGAACCTCTTTGTGTGATGGGGAGATCTTCAAAAGTTCCAAGATTGATATTTGAGCTGGTATTTTCTGCAATTGATCGATGAGATTATATTGATTGGAGGGGGGATCCACTGATGGGGATGATATTGATGCTCCTTTCAATATAACTTTGGATTGCGCCCTTGTTGTGGCATTAACCGGTTGGTACTCTTGTTTCCCTTTGAGTGTGACTACATTGATTTGGTTTTCGGATTTGTCCATATGTTGTACCAATTTGGTAGGTGTAATGTCATTTTTCTGGTTGATTTGATTGCATAACTCTTCATCCTCTTTGGCAGCAGAAAGACAAAGGATTGTTGCGTCATAAACATAACCAACGTTTTTACCTTTGGTGTTTGTGGAAGAAGATTCTCCCTTTTGATAATTGGGTAGAGGATTTTTGAATGTTGTATGATCCTTGTTTGTTTGAGGGCCCTCTACAAATACTTTCTTTTGATCTATGAGGTCTTGTACCACATGTTTTAATTGCCAACAATTTTCAGTCATGTGACCTTTATTTTGATGATAGTGACAGTAATGTAAGTCATTCCACCATGATGGTTTGACTTGAGGGTCCCAATTTCTAGCCTCTTGCACTTGAATGAGTTTTTCGTTTAAAAGTTCTTTGAGGACTGATTCCAACGATTGTCCTAATGGCGTGAATTTTTGTTTATTGGAGGGTCGTTGGAATGATTGGGTTTTCGTTTCTCCACTGTTTTGATTATTTCCTTGGTCACTACTTTGTTTGATATTAAAACCATTGTTTTGTTTGTTTGTAGTAGTTGGTGTCAAGGTGAATACTGGTTTAGATGTATGTGCATCGACTATGGTATCGGTATTCTTGTTCTTTTGCCAAAATCTTGGCTTTTCGTTGTTGCTGTTAGAGGAATGGTTATTGTTTGAACCTTCAGTGAAATGTTTGATTGTTCCTCTTTTGATTAGAGCCTCTTCGATTTTAAGCCCTTTTTCGATAACTTGTTCAAATGTGGATGGACATTGTAAGTCCAATCTGTAGTTCATGTCATCTACTAAGTTATCAATGAACATCTCTATCTTCTCCTCCTCAGGAATAGATCTAGGGTATTTAGCAAATAGCCTTCTCCATCGTTGGAGAAAAGAGAGAAACTTTTCGCCCTTTGCTTGTTTGGTGTTGTAAAGTTCTTTTAAGGTTACCCCATGTTGGATGTTGAATGAGAAGTGTGTTATGAACCTATTGATTAGTTCTTCAAAGGATTGAATTCCAGGTTCTAATTTAGAAAACCACTCCATGCAAGTGTTTCCTAGGCTTCTTGGAAATAATCGTAGTAAGTAAGAGTCCTCGTGTGCGAACTCTATGCTCATAGCTCGAAATTCTCGTACGTGGTCAAACAGATCAGTTCTCCCATTGTATTTGTTGTACGTTGGGTACTCACAATACCTTGGAAATGGTATCATGTTGATGCTTGAGTCAAATGGATAAGGGCAAATGTCTTGTAATAGATACCTCTTTGTTGGCCCTTGTTGGATATTCTGGAATTGTAATTGTAACTATTGGATTTGTCTTGTCAAAGCATCTATTTGATTTGGATTCTCTATATTAGTTGAGTTAGGTGTGGTTGCTTCCTTGAGTTGATTGACATCAAAGTCTTTAGGAAGCTTAGCACCTTTGTCAGCTAATAAGAGAAGATACTTTTCCATGTCTTGCTCTAGCATCTTTTCCATAAATTTATGGAAATGAGGGTCTTGTTGCACTTTCTCGATTTCTTCTGCAGTTATTTCCTTCTCATGTGAGTTAATAAGAGGATCAGTGTTGCTATATCGTCCCCAAGGGTTTTCTTCAGTCATGGCTGCTATTTTTTTGTTTTCTTGTTCTTGTTGTTTTTGATATGCTGCTCGCGTGAAGATAGGCATACAAACGTTAAAAGGTTTACCCTAGACTTTGATCTTGGATTTGATTGGATAAGTGTCAAGTTGTTGATTTAAAATCTGATTTTGTTTTGTCTAGTTTCGTGATGAAAGGATGATAGAATCCTTGATAGGAAATTTTGACAGAAAATCTTAGATTTTGGTGATAACGACACTATGCAAGATGCTGCAAGATTTAGGTATAGGGGTAAAGCTTTTTCTTTTTGTATGACTATTGTGTTCTGGACTGTAAAAAAATTGTTTTGAACTGATAGAAACCTTGTATTTGATATGGGCAAGCTGACAGAATGTCCTATTAACTCTCTATTTTTCGGGTTTTATGGCGCGCTAAAACAGATACCGGGCGCGCTAAAACAGAGACTAGGCGCGCTGAAACAGAACTCAGGCGCGCTAAAACAGAGATCAGAGGCGCTAAAACAGAGACTAGGCGCGCTGAAATATAAACCGGGCGCGCTGAAACAGAAACCGGGCGCGCTAAAACAGATACCGGGCGCTAAAACATATACCAGGCGCGCTAAAACAGATACCGGGCGCGCCAAAACAGATAAACGCTAAAACAGAGACTAGGCCGCTGAAACAGAACTCAGGCGCACTGAAACAGAAACCGGGCGCGCTGAAACTATGACCTGAAGGGGTTTAAGACAAAATTACCTTATTCTATGAAACTCACTTGGTCTGGTATCATATTGGATGGCCGGTTGTGGGATGTATTCAGGACGAATTCTCTGACTATGATTGTGATGTTGCCTAAGAGCTCTTCTTTGAAAGTATGCTTGTGAGTCTAAGGGAGCTACGGCGTAGTCGTCTGTATAACCTCTAGAGAAATCGTGATACCTATGAATAAAGGTTCTATGTTGGAGTAGAACTTTCCTGCTTTGATATAGAAACCTTTGTTTTCTTAGGAGTTGTTTGTAGGCAAGTGTCCTTTTTGGTTTTCGGATTCGTTTGGCAAGAGATTTCTTGACAAACTTGGTGGATACCCAATCTCGAATCATGAGAAATCCACAAGTGTTTTGATTTTTTTAGGATTTTTGTGATGATCTTATATGAGTTTAATGACAGAAAACACAGCAATCAAGAATAGAATGGTTTTAAAATCCTAGAATCTAAACAAGTAGTGTATGTTCTCAAGAATCAATGATTCTTCTTGATTTTTACCGGTTTGATAACAAGATAAGACAATTCAAACAGACTCACTCCTAGAGACAAAAGGTCATCGTTATATACTCGAACGGCCCACAGCTTGGAATTACGTCGACTCACACAGCCATGTCACCCCCTAGAGGGCGCCCGTGTTTTTGTCTTTTCCAGGTGCGTACTCAGAGTGACGGAAGTGGATACCGGATCCCCTGAGCAAACAATCCTTGGCAATTATATGGTGAGTGCTTGAGGGTAGATTCTTCCCCGCCCCTGCACCGCCGAGTATTACAATGTTCAGAAACTGACAAGCGTGCTTCTAGTTCTAGGTTCTTAGATATGGTTTCCGTTCGGAGCGGCAAATGGATAAACTCCCTCGAGAGACCTCCCAATCTTTAAAACAAAGATTTTGGGGATGGTTATCCTACGCACTTCCGTTGAAAGAGGGTTTCCCCAAATTCACATAAATTTTAAAGTGGGTTGGAATACCATGGCTTTTGGCTGTCCCCACTCAGGTCGTTCCTGTAGGGTGAGTACTTTTTCCCACTACGGCAGGCCTGTCTAAAGGTTTTAACAAAAGCATAAAATGCATAAAGTAAGTGGTGAGTCTGGTATTCTGATGCACCCAGTTAAGGGGAGAGCATAAACCTGTCACCCAAACACAGCAAGATTCTGTTCTTTTTAAGCCCAAAAGACAAATGATTTACTTCTAATGGAGATATTGCTCCATGACAAGCACAATGTTCAATTTTAAAACCTCAAAATAGAAGTGTGATGTTTCTATCCTAGGATTGGTACATTTTTAATCCATTTCTATCCTAGGATTGATAAAATTTTAACCATTTCTATCCTAGGATTGGTAAATTTTAATGTTTCTACCCTAGGATTGGTAAATTTTAACCAAACAGAAAGAAATAAAAGAAATCTGGTCGCGGACGCGTCGGATCCAGATGAAATAAATGACTTTAACTGAAAAGAAATGGCGCGCTGGAACATAAACCAGGCACGCTATAACAGTGACCGGGCGCGCTGGAACAGAAACCCAGTGCACTGGAACAGTTACCGGGCGCGCTGGAAAAAGAACCCGACGCTCTAAAACAGAATCCCGGCGCGCTGTAAAAACTCTCGTTCCCGCAAAAACTTTTACGCCGATTCCTGTACGACAAAATTTTCAAAAATTAGTAAAATTCGGGGTATTGCCCCACGGTGGGCACCATTATGTAAGCGTGTAAAAGGGGAAAAAGTGAATTAAACAATGCCTCTACGCTTCTAAATAAGATATTGCATCTAAGATTAAGAAATTTAAACTAAATTAAACTACAAAATCTACAGAAATTTATCCTATTGCTCTCTAACTCTAAAGACTGAACTAATTTATTTAGCTCTCAGATTCTTAAGCTAATTAAACTATTTAGTGACACTTAGAGAATGAGAAATTAAACTAAGATGATTCTAATATGATTTAAGTATGCAATTCTATGCTAATGGCAGCCATGACTGCAAAAGGATGATGCTTGGTGGATGTTGGATGGTTGCTTCAATGCTGGATGGTTTGGATGCTTGAGTGCTCTAGAAACCTGCAGAGTAAGATTGCATTCGTTGGGATCCTTTTCTTGTAGCCCAAGAGTTATATTTATAGCTTTCACGGCAGTACAATTGCACAGAAAACCGGGATGAGGGGCTGTGATTTCCTCTGGAGAATCCAAAGGCATGGGATGAGAAGAAGGAGCTGATCATGGAGAATGGTTTCTCCCCATGAAAACACCAGGCAAGATAAGAGGGAAGGTGGGTGGAAGGTTGTTGAGAGATCTTCCTGCATATTTTCCCTGAAGCTTTCCCGTGAATGGTAGTGCCATTAATTTCATTGGTGGGGAAATAAATATTTATTGGTGAGGGAATAGTGCAAACTTTATGCAATAAATTTAAATAATTTTAATTTATTTAAATTTAGCAAAAATGAGGAATAAATAATTTAATAAATCGACTATACAGGGTTTGGTTTATTAAATTAAAGGAGAAGTGAATAAATTAAATAAAAAGGTTTTGACAATCTTTAAAATTTAATTCTAGAGGAAATGAAATTAAATATACGAATTGTTTAAATTATTGTATTTAATTTTTAAGTAAAGAGATAATATTAATAATTAAATAAAGAAACTAAAAGTTTTAATTTTGTTTATTTAATTAAGAGAGAATGAGAAAATGTGATAACGAATTAAATAAAAACAAGTTTTTAATTTTTGTTTATTTAATTAGGAAAAAAGAAAAAATAGGAGAAATTTGATAAATGAACCCAATATAAATAATATTCTTATTTTATTTATTAAGTAGAGAATTTTAAGATTAAGTGTCCAAATAAAGTATTAGGTTAATTGGATTTCTCAAACCATTTTTAAGAGTGTCTACACCTAACAATCTCCCACTTGAAGACCAAATAGCTGCCTAGAGACATCCCCCCACTGCAGGTTTATTGTCAGAGTTGGACAAGTCTGAGAGAAGCTCTATAGAATTTGAACTTTTCCCTGGGTACTACCTTTGTCAACATATCAGTTGGATTCAACTTCATGTCAATTTTCTCCACCTGCAATTTACCTTTATCAATAACATGGTGAATAAAATGATATCACAACTCTATATGCTTTGTCTAATTGTGAAAGGAAGAATTCTTGGCCAAATGAATAGCACTATTGCTATCACAAAATAGAGTAAAAATTGATTGCTTACACCATAATTCACTTAACAACCACTAAAACCATATCATTTCCTTTGCTCCTTTAGTAAGAACAACATATTCAACCTTGGTAGAAGAATGTGCAACCACCTGTTGCAACCAAGAAACCCAACTTATCACTATCCTAACAAAAGTAAACACATAACCAGTAGTTGATCACCATTTATCTAAATCTCCAGTCATATTTGAATCAACATAACCTCGTAGGTGAGTGTCCTTACCACCGAAACATAAAACTTGATTGGAAGTACATTTCAAATACCTAAAGATCCACTATACTTCCTACCAATGTGATTTACCCGAATTACTCATAAATATGCTCACAACTCCCATTGCATGAGCAATATATAGATGAGTAAAAATCATGGCATACATGAGACTTCCAACTATTGATGAATATGGAACACCCTTCATGTATTCTTGATCGTCTTCTATTTTAGGACACATAGATGAGGATAAGCTAAAATGATTAGCCAAAGGAGTACTAATGGATTTGGCATTCTTCATATTGAATATATCTAAGCTTTTAAGAATATAGTTTTCTTGAGATAATTTGATTTCTCTCTTATTTCTATCCCTGATTATATAAACCCCAAGAATCCTCCTTTTTCCCCCTAAATCCTTCATGGAAAATTGTTAAAAAAAATGTTGTTTCAACTCACGAGTAATCCTCACACTAGTCCTAGCAACCAACATATCATCAACATAGAGTAAAAGAATAACAAACTCACCATTAGAACGCTTCCTGTAATAAACACACATGTCTAATCACAACAAGTGAAATGTTCCCGAGTCATGAAGCTATCAAATTTTAGATACCACTACCTTGTGGCTTGCATGAGCCCATGATAAAAAGTTTACTTTAATCTGCAATATAAATGTTCTTGAACCTACTATGTAAAACCTTCAAGCTACTCCATGTATAATTCCTCTTCAATATCTCCATAAAGAAATGTTGTTTTTGTTGGAGTTAAAATGACACTGAGAGGGGGGGGTGAATCGGTGTCTTAACAGATTTGACCAATTTTCACAAATTCAAAAACATAGCTCAGATTTGATCTCAATATTAATCTAATTAATGCATTCATGAGTTGAATGTAATCATTTCATAAATAGAATTGAGAATAGTAATAATCCCAGTAGTGAACTAAAACAACAACACAAAAAATAAGTGAGCACATAGAAGAACAAAGAGACAAGATTTTTCTGAGTGGAAAACCCTCCTGGGGTATAAAAGCCACTCCTAAAATGCCTTGCAGGCTTAATATTTTTAATCAACTGATCACAATGCCTTATAGGCTGATTTTTGAGCACCCACT
>VDFB02109754.1:0-21869 GCA_007258455.2 Sequoia sempervirens
AGAGCCACATGAGAGGCAGAGTTCTATCGGACTAGATATCATGATTCAGTTCCACCTGAGCAGAGAGAGAGCTACACTCAGTCACGGTCTACTCATGGTCGCTCTTGTACTACTAGCAGGGGTGTGACACAACCATTACCTCCTAGAGGGCCACTAGGGACAGGCGGAGCAGGTCCATCAGGGGCAGGTGATACAGGTCCATCAGGGGCAGGTGGTACAGGTCCTAGGCCAGCTCCATCAGAGGATAGCTCTGCCTAGTGCATTGTATATGATTCTCTTATGATATTCTGTTGAGACATTTTGTATACACCGTGAGATGATCACATTTTTGATGATATTATATCTTTTGTAGTTGACATCCTTGTACATTTTGACATTCATTTTTGAGATATATGAAATGCAGCGATGATTTTACATGATATATGATGTATCCATATGATGTGTACTATATGATGGTTTCATGATTTATGATATTTATATACATGATTGTATGAGATGAAGTTTATTTGATGAATGAATGTATATAGTATATGATGTATGTAATGTATGCTTTTTATAATTTTCTAATGCAAAAATGTAAAATGTATGAAATGATGTTTTTGTGAATGTCAAAATATACTCAGTCATGTATTTGAAAAGATAAAACATTTGATTCTTTGCCAGCTTTTTAGAAATTTATAAATGCAAAATGCAAATTCTAACATGAATGCAATCTATACTAACCATGCAGGACATTCATACAATATTGCCATTTGGAGAGCTTATTTATGCTTTTGTATCATCATAGAGCTTTGAAATGTTGAAAGTTAATACAAGCATCAAAGGGTATGTTAGCACCAGTGATGACCTGAGTATTGCTTTCATGATTTTTAATATAGCAAGTTAATACAAGCATCTAGGTATAATTGAACCAAGATGACCTGAGTATTGCTTGCATAAACAGACAAGAGTTAATTCTTTTCCCATGCAAATTCCGAAATGTCATCCATGATCCATAGTAGAGCATGTCTCGCAACCAATTTGCATAGTACTAATGATTTCCTCACAAACAGAAGACAAAGAAAAATCATACTCCTTCCTTGCTTTTCTAGTTTAGTACATCATTGAATTACTCCAGAGATATGATAGAAAATCAAACAACCATTCAAATCCTGCTTAAGGCATTTCAAACATTTATTTAGATTAAGATCATCCAATTTGGTTATCATTATTGATATTCTCACTTCGATAGTTGTTTGGATCATGTTGTTTTTGATTTTCATTGGCATAAATATGTTTGTGATTGATTTAATTTGACAATGTTTGTTTTATTTTGTCAAGCTGTTATTTGTCTACTTGTGATATTTTGAAAGCTCGTTGCCCCTCTCTTGTTTGTTTTCGCATTTTCCCCGATTAAACACACAACCTAAAGATAAAGATATGTACAATAGGCCGTGGAACTCGAGACCTTTAAAACTGATAACTGGATATGAAGAAGATATATGAATTGATGAGCATGGATGGATGATCTTAGAAAAGTGAAAAGCAAGACATAAACTAGCCGTATTAGAAGAGCCATGTTGTTGATCACAAGTAGCGCCTGTTTGCCAGGTTTTCACCACTTGTTTTTATTACACTTTTCCAAGACTTTTTATGATATTTTATGATTTTTTATTTTTATTTATTATTTTTGTAGGACTTTTATGATTTTTGATTTTAGGGCTTTTATGATTTTTATTTTTTTATTTTTTTGGACTTTTATAGTTTTTTTATGATGTTATGAGATGATATGACTAATTGAAGGAACAAGATTCCCCACAATATAAGAGAAGATGCATGACAAAGGATATGGTATTGAAGATTTGGATGAAGTGAATAGGGTAAGATGTATGATGTTCAAGAAGATCATTAACCTTGTCAAGATCAAAGGTGGAAATGTAAGGAATGGGCATAGAAATGACCATGAATGATAAGATGGATGAAACTTGTCCCTAAATGTAGAGTGCGATAGGAATATGGAAGATATGATATGGATGATAGGGAGATGGAGGAAGGACTTAAGCATCAAGTTTCACAGCCAAATATCCCTCTAATAAACCATGGTAATGGGCATTAGAATCCTAAATGTTGGCAGATTAATGATATGATGGAAGAATCTAAGGACTTATGCAAAAGTTTGGATTAAAGAAGAATGATGGGGGGTGAATGTTGGATAATGGATAGGAGTTTGGAAGACCTGTTGATGGATAGATGGAAAAGTTGGAAAGATCAACATTGACACACACCTTGAAGGGCGGTGGAGTGATGGAGGAAAAATGGATTTGGAAGGTGATAGGTTATTAGATGGAAAATTGGAGGAAACTTTTGGATTAGCAAATTTGGATGCGAATTTAGATTTTATTGCTTCTATGAGACTTTTAGGAATCCACATGAATTTTGACTTTGAGTTTTTCTTTGTGGACCTTTGTGGCTGTTGACATTTTTCTTTTTGATTTATGGACCTTTGTGGTCTTTGAAAATTTCCCTTTTGCTTTGATGGGCCTTTGTGACCTTTGGAAATTGCCTTTGCTTTGATGGGCCTTTGTGGCCTTTGAAAATTGCTTTTGCTTTGATGGGCCTTTGTGGCCTTTGAAAATTACTTTTTGATTTTTTGGATCAAATTTTCTTTTATTTTTGCATGACTCTTCGAGGAGACATGTTGATCCTTTGATACATGTGGATTTTGATATAGAAGCTTTTCATATTTGGCATCCAAATTGCTTCCAAGAGCAATGGGAGGGGTGGATTGAGGTGAATGATATGGAGGTATGATGGATGAGTTAATGAAGGAAGAATTTTGAAAGTGGATCAAGGATGTGTGTTTTTGTTGTTCTTGAAGAATAGGAGATGGAGAAATGTGGGACCCTAATATGGATGAAAGGGTTGATGAGCTAAGGTTGGAATGATAAGGACCAAGGATAGATGAATGGTTTGATAAACTAGGATAAGGACCTAGGATAGATGGTGTTTTTATTGGACTAGGATAAGGACCTAGGATGGATGGAGAGTTTGATGGACTAGGATACCTAGGTTGAGCATGAGGTGTATAACCAAGGCCATGAGAATATGGATGTGCTTGGACATAAAGGGGTTCTAGGATACCTTGCTCATGAAGACCTAAACCTTTTCCTTTGTAATTCATAATTTCACACATTCGTTTACCAATGGGATATGTATTGTTTGTGAAACAAGATGCGAGTCCATTGTGAGGAGGATATGATATGGATGAGAAGATAGGTTTTGGAAGTAAACTAGAATGGATAAAGGAGGAGGATCCCAATTTATAGGTGTGGGGTTCATGGATAACGTGAATAGGTGTAATAGGCTCTTGACATGGGGATGATGGGGTGTTTTGATCTTGACTTGGAAAAGGATTATGAAATGGTATGAAAGGAATATCTTGATCATGAGGAGGATAATCATCTTCATGGGATGAAAAGGTATCCTTGAATGGAAGATTATATTGATCTTGATGAGGAAGGGAATCATGAAATTTTGTAGAAATCATATCTTGATCATCAATTGGTAAGACATCATTAGATAGGATGGAAGAAATATCATGCTCTTGTAATGCAATAGAATCATGGGATGGTATGGATTGATTAGATGATGACGAAGAAGAACTTGGAAGAACGTTTGTCTCTTGAGATGGAAGAGGATTATCATGGGTGAATAATGAAAGAAGGGGATCATCATATGGTCCTTGAGAGATGGGATCTTGATCAAAGATAAGAAGGGTTTGTAGAATGTTTTGATCAAGATGTGTAGATTGAAATGAATCATTGGATGTAAAGGATATGATAGAAGAAGGTGATTGAATGGAATCGTTATCTTGAGTGAAAGAATCATGAGGTTCATTTGGAATTTTGGGGGATGAAGATAAATGCATGACATGATAGGATTGGTCAATTTTATTTGAGGGCTTAGATTTGGGCTTCTTATGTAACCTTTGCAAAAATTCAAAAACATTGAATTTGGATGATGTTGCTTTTGGAGGAGAAGAGGTTACCTTCATATTTCCGTTAAAGGACTTCATAGTTGTGCCCCCTTGTATTTCCTTGATTTTCCTTTGGAGTGCTCTTGTTTGTTGGGGAAAACTACTAAGATCATTTAATGGAGTTTTAGTCTTTTCAGGATCTTCCTTAATTTTCTCCATATTGTAGTTAGAGGGCAATTTGGCACCTTGGTTTGCTAAGTAAAGAAAGTAGCCTTCTTTATCTCGCTCTAACATCTTGTCCAAAATTATGTGAAACTGTGGATCCTGTTCAACTTCTTGAATCATTTCATCAGTTATCTCATTATTTGAACTATTCCCAGTATGAAACCTATGAAAAAGATTTTGTTCCCTATCACCCATGTTGTAAAGTGGACAATAGGCATATACTTTTGAAATGTTCTTCTAGACTTAGATCATAGGTTTATAAGTGCAAAAATGATAATGTCTTGATCTGATAAGATGAAAATCTTATGATATGATCAAATGACGTTTCTAACTCTTGATTGTGGCTTCCAAGATGAAAGGATATTAGAATCATGTTGGGGAAGTTGAATAAATAATCAAAAACTTGTTTGAAAAGATGCACTATTTTGAGATTTGATCCTAGTCTTGAAAAATGATGAGTGTGATCAATGTAATTGTGAGTTTTAGATGATCTTTATTGAATTAATGTATTGAAAACACATCAAGCAAGTTGTAGAATAGTTGTTTTAAGCCCTATGCTAAACAAGAAGTGTATGACCAAAATGTTGTTCAAAAATTGTTTTCACGGGTTTTACACATGATAAGCACTTCAAACAGACTCACTCTTAGTTCTCAAGTAGGTCATCATAGTGATCAACAACCCACATCTTAAAACTGCATTGACTCACACAGCCATGTCACCCCCGAAAGGGCGCCCGTGTTTTTGTCTTTTCCAGGTGCGTACTCAGAGTGACGGAAGTGGATACCGAATCCCCTGAGCAAACAATCCTTGGCAGTTATATGGTAAGTATCTTAGGGGTAGATTCTTCCCTCCCCTGCACTGTGATTAAAATGATGTTCAAAAACTGACTCGGTAAGATACTACACTAGGTTCGTAGTAAAGGTTTCCGTTCAGTGCGGCAAATGATAGAATCCCTCGAGAGACCTCCCTACCTTTAGAACAAAGGCTTTGGGGATGGTTATCAATGCACACTACCGTCAAAAGAGGGTTTCCCCAATTTTGCTTTAAATTTTAGAGTGGGGTGGAATAGCCTAGCTTTGGCTTGAACCCACTTGAGTCGTTCCTCTTGGGTGAGTACTTTTTCCCACAAGAGCAGGCTCTCTACAAGGTTTTAACAAAAGCTATAAAATGCATAAAAGGAAATAGGTGAGTTTGGCATTTTGATCACCCAGTTAAGGGGAGAGCATAGGCCTATCACCGAAGACAAAGCAAACAAAGGTTCAATTGTTAAGCACCAAATGAAAATTTTCTAAACTAAGTGAAGATTTTGCTTCACATAAAAAGAAAATTCATTTTAAGCCCAAATTGAAAGATGAAGTGTCTACCCTAGGATTGCTTCGTTTTACCTTAGATGACTACCCTATGATTGCTTCGTTTTACCTTAGATGACTACCCTAGGATTGGTTAATTTTATGCTTAAAATGACTACCCTAGGATTGGTTAATTTTATGCTTTAAAATTATTAACTGTCCGCGGCTACGTCGGAATCAGTTAAACTAATCTAGAGTTATAGATTACAAAATACATTCTTTAAAAATTTATACATTATAGGTGCTGCAAAATTAATTACAGGTGCTGCAAAACTGATTAAGGGCGCTGCAATACTAATTAGGGGCGCTGCAAGATGGATTATGGGCTCTGTAAAGATGGTTACGGGAACTGCAAAAATGATTACGGGCGCTACAAAGATGATCACGGGCGCTGCAAAACAGATTATGGGCGCTTCAACAGACTTCAGATGCGCTAAACTGGAGATGACATTTTCGAAACGTGTCGTCTGCGCTATTCCGCTGTTTTTACCTGTAACCTGTCAAAAAAAACTGCAAATAAAACATTAAAAAGGGGGCAAGGGCCCCACGGTGGGCGCCAAAAATGTGTTATGTTTATTTATTTTAATCTAATTGAAAACAAAACACTAAATGAAACCTTATACTAAAGAAATTTAAATGAATTCAAATCAAACAAAGTTTTCTTCAGAGCCGTTTCATCTTCCTCTATCTCCAGGAATTTGAAGTTGCTGCTCTCAGATTTGATGTAAGCTTCTCCAAATGGCTGCTGTAGAATGAGTATGCAAATGAAAATCTATTCTATATGCTGGTGAAGATGGGATTGCTGATACGGATATGGACAGGGGCTGTGATTATGCACAGGGGCTGTGAATGAAATGTATCATGATTCTATTGCTATTGCTATGATTCTATACTATCTATGCTTATGAAAGTACTCTATGAATGCTATGAGTGCTATGAAATTTTCCTATAGTTATTTTACTAAAAGCTTCTATATCATTTGAAGCTCCCGGCAGCTGTATTTATAGATTTTTGCAGGCACAATCCCGGCTGGCAAAAATCTATGACTATGAGATTGTCTGGTAGGTTTGAATGGTGAAAGATGAAGAAGTTGAGAAGAAAATGGGAGAGGTTGAGAGGTTGGAGAGAAGGATGGATTCCTGTCTTCAACCCACGGGAACAAGCCTGCATAGAAACAGAGAAAATTAATTTTCTGTTTGGGCAGTTTGTTTCACGGGTGTTGAAGATAAATCCCAAAATTAATTAAATAAATAAATTTATTTAATTTCATTTATTGCATTTTGATTTTTGATTTTTAAAAACTATGGAAGATTTAATTAAATATTTTGAAATATTTAATTGTAATATGACTTTAGAAGAATTTGAAATTTTAGAAGATTTAATTAAATATTTTTGGAAATATTTAATTATAAATAGACTTTTGAAGAATTTTGAAATGATTTTTAAGAATGAATATTGAATTAGAGGAAATAATTAAATATTTTTAGAATATTTAATTGTAAATAATATTTAGAAGAAGAATAATATTTTAATCTTTATTTGAATAAGATATTCAAACGAAGATTATTGATAATTAATATAAATAAATCGTAATATTTATTTAATTAATTAAGAAATGAATACGAAAAGATGATTAAATAAACTTATTTATTTAATTGAAATAAAAGAATGAAGAAATATAAATAAATTATTTAAATTTATTTATACGCAGATAGAATTCAAAGATTTTAATTAAATATTAAAAATATTTAATTAATTACCAGACAATATGATGTGACCATTTTTAGGTGTATACAGAATGTTTATCTCCTTGTACATGTTGAGTTTAGGAGATGGTTTATTGGGTTGTTTTTCTTGGTTTGGGAATGGTTACATTGAGTTTGATCTTCTTGTTTTGAGATGCTTACATCCATGTTAGTAACATGATACATATGTTATGTTTGATCTTGGTGATTGGACAGTTGGATGTTATGGATTTTGTTATGGGGTGTTGTGGAGGAGATCATACTTGACACAGTTGGCATTTAGAGGTGTGTGTAGGAGGACATGCTACATGTATTTGGTTTGCAAGTTTTGCATATCATTGTGGATGTTCCTTGGTACTACATTTTTACATCTTCTATGTGACGCTGTTAGTAGACTTGGTATGCCTTGATCACTTGTGATGGTGTCTTATTTCTGAAATGTTAACGAAGCGACGCATTGAATGCACTCATTCCAAGTTTGCATTCATTTGGACATTGCCCATGCAATGGGAGCTCCTAGATGTGTATGTCACTCTTTGATAGGTTTGAACATGGATTTTGTTATTACAGTTTATGGGTGGATATGTGATGGCATGAATTTACTATGTTATGTATACCTTGGAGGTATGGATAGTTGGATGTGTGGCATTTGTTGTGGGTGTCATTTCAGCTATGGTGATTCATTCTTGATAGCTATTGGTGCATATTCATTACCTTTGTATTGAGTGTTTGTGTTTTGAGATTTCGGTTTGAGGCAGGATTATGCTTCTTTGTGAAAGTTAGTATGACATCTCTTTGGATGTGTTCTTATCTTAGTGCATTGGCATGGTGGAGGATGAGATAATTTATGGATGAGATGGTGGTCACCTTGGGTCTTGTTACAAGTATCTTGATGGAGCACATGGAGCACTTGGATTCCAGGATGGTACATGTTGGTTATGGAGTTTATTATCTTGATGTTTGAGCTTACTTGTTACCCCATTATGCAATGCATACAACAAGTGGGAGATTGTTAAGATTAGGTGTTGTACACCTTGCATAATGCTTATAATGTTTAATTTATTATTATGTGTGTTGTGCACCTAGGGGTACCTAGATGGACATGCATCACTAGGAGTTATAATGTTGGGGCCACTTTATGTTTTATGTAAAATTGAGATTTAATTGTAAAATGTAATTATTTAATATTGGGGAATAATAAAATATAGTAAAGTACCCAATATTAAATGTGGGGTCACATGATATTGTAAGTTCATGGTTTTGGGAATATGGTTTATGTAATACCACTTGGTGGTTTTGTGGGAGCTTGTTTCTATAAAAGCAACCACAAGGGTAGTTGTCTAAGGTTGGAGAGTTTGTTGCAGGTTAGTAGGCTGAGCTTGTGCATGTGTGAGGGTTTGAAGCATGGCATGGGATGTGTGGATTCATGCTTGGTCACATGGAATGCATGGATAAATTGTGCTTCAAAAGTATTCATGGAGCCTTTGAAGATGTATTGTAATGGGTTATCATTGCTGAATAATACATGGAGTATGGATGCTTTTGGAGGTTGGGTTTTTCCCTCTTGAGGGTTTTCCCAGGGTATCTTGTGTCATATTTCATGGGTATGTTGTCTATTCTCTTGCATGTTGATATTGAGTATTTATTTGCATGATTTCAAATTTGGGTTATGTGGAAATTGTCATTAGATGGCTGCAAGTTTCCTTACAACCACACCCATAATCAAAGGTCCAAACTAGGAACTACCTTTTCACATTCACACTAATGCCTCAGATTGCTCCATGGGGGCTATCCTTGGACAAAAAGAAGATAATCTATTCTACTCCATTTACTACATCAACAAGAATTTCACAAGGGTTGAGGTAAATTATAAGATAATTGAAAAGGAGTTTTTAGTTGTTGTTTATGTAATTAATAAGTTTCATCATTATATTACCAGCTTTAAAGTGTATTTTCATACTGATCATTCTGTAATTCAATTTCTAATGAATAAACCTATTGTAACTGGTAGAGTTATTAGATGGTTACTTTTACTTCAAGAATTTGACATTACTATACTTGATAAGCTTGGTCGTGAGAATGTGGTTGTAGATTTTTTTACCAGGTTAGAATAGTGAGATGTTGAACCAATTCTAGCTGATGATGCCTTTCCAGATGAACATCTCTTTGCTATTTCAACAAAGAGCCCATGGTATGCTGAAATGACAAACTACTTGGTTACTTGCAAGTTCCCACCTCATTTCTCTCTGAGGGAATGTCGAAAGCTGGTCGAACTCAGTGGTGATTATACATGGATCAATGGATTACTCTTCTGCCATGGCCTTGATAATATCATGCATCGATGTGTGCCTAAGGATGATGTATTCGACATACTTTGTGCATGCCATGCTAAGCCCCACAGAGGACATTTTGCTACTCAGAGGACTGCTTAGAAGATCTTCACTACATGCTACTATTGGCCTACACTTCACAAGGATTATAAATGTTATGTTCAACAATGTGATAAATGTCAGCATATGGGTCACCCCACACACTCAGATGAAATTCCTTTGCATCCTCAGTTGTCCATTGAGCCTTTTGAAAAATGGGGACTTGATTTTGTTGGACCTGTCAACCCGCCATCTTAGAACAAGGAATACATCCTTGTGTGTACAAATTATGTAACCAAGTGGGTTGAAGTTGTTGCTTTGAAGCATGCCAGGGACACCAAGGTAGTTGAATTTCTCTATTCTAAGATTTTTACCCAGCTCGGTGTTCCACGTGAGATAGTTACGGATCAAGGCCCACAATTTACATTTGACCTCATTTATGCCTTGGTTCATGAATACGAGATTCAACATTGCAAGTCTTCACCTTGCCACCCTTAGGCCAATGATTAGGTTGAAGTCACCAACTGATAACTCAAGAACATTCTTATCAAGACAATTGCCCTCCATAAGAAAGACTAGGTTGCATGACTTCCTAAAGTCGTGTGGGCCTACTGCACTACATGGAAAACCACCACTTGTTTGACACCTTACAAACTTGTATATGGTAAGAGGGATATTCTTCCTATTGAGTTTGAGGTAAAAACTCTTCGCACCACACTCCAGTTGGGTATGAACTTGTCTGAGTCACAAAAAGAATGAATTGCACAGTTTCACTCATTAGATGAGATTTTCCAACAAGTGCTCTTCCATCCAGAGATTGTCCTAAACTAGTCTTTGGAATGATCATTTCATTCAACAACAATCATTTCAACCAGGTGATTGGGAACTCTTATATGACTCTCGTTTCTAGGATTTTAAGGGAAATTTCTACACCTAGTGGCTCAGGCCCTACAAAATTGACATGGTCTATGACAACGGGGCAGTCAAGCTTCACACTGTGGATTCCAATCGCATGGCTTTAGTTGTTAATGATCACTGACTGAAATTGTACAAGATGCCTCTCTAACGAGAAGAGTTTGTCTTGAATCTGCCTAAGGAACTCCATCTGCTTGATAGGGTTTTTGTGGCCTCTCCTAGTACCTTTTAGGTACTTTTCAAAATGTTTTAAAATATTCTTTAAAAAAATGCAATAAAAGATCCAACAGTGAAAACCTTCGGGCATTGTTGGCTAGTTAACATTTGAAAACTAATTTTCGACAGGCATTAACTGCTAAATAAATCTTAGAAGTGAAAACCAGGTTCCAAGCGCTTCTAGGTGATGATAGGGTGAAAACCAGGTTATTGGTGGTCTATCATCCATATTAAAATATTTTAAAAAAGAAAAAGAAAAAAGAGACAAATAATTTTATAGGTACACAACTCTGCCTTCCTGTCACTTTTGTGTTAGGACCTACTTTCCTATTTGAGTTGCAGTTGTTCATTGATGGTGTAGGATGACCGAACCTTTATCTCAATCACTTGAGGGCTTTCTCTTATTTTTCTCCATGCCCACTACCATTTTTGGGTTGCTCCCACCTTGCGTTGTGCTACATTCGCTTAAGCACCCTTAGTTCTTGTCTTTTTTTTGGAAAAGAGCCTTTGTCACTTGGTTCTACCAGGTGGTGTTTGCTTCCTCAGCATTTTTTCCAGCCCCACCTAACATCAGGCACTATGATAAGTTCTTGTGGTCCATTCACATGGTCCTACTGTCTACATGTTAAGGTATCATTCATTTTTGATAATTACCTCATCGTGCTCTTTTCTACCCATGGCAACTTTCTAACTGTACTTCACCTTGGTTATGATGGTTGCAGTTCACTTGATGTCTTTTTTGCTACATTGTCTTATCGACCACATGCAACACCTTCGATTTCCACATTGACACTACCAGGCTGGTAGTTCCACATCAACATCGACACCATTTTCTTCCAGCTCCACTCTTCATTTCACCGTGCCTGTTCCCACATCATTATTCTGTACCTCCAATGATCATTGGTATTGGTTTACATTGGTTTTTTTCTTTTCCTTGTTATTTTATTTAAATTTCTTCTTTTTATTTAACGAGTTGTGACATAACCAACAAATGGGTCACATGCTTAGCTGGGGGGAGTTGTCATGACATAAGCCATGCCACATCTTAAACTATCACATCACATCTTTTCCATATCCTTCTTAGTACGTCGTAATCCATTTCCCCTTATTTTGCTTATTTAATACCATTATTACCCGTAGACGGGTCACATGCTTAGCTGGGGGGAGTTGTCATGTCATAAGCCATGCCACATCTTAAACTATCACATCACATCTTTTCAATATCCTTCTTAGTATGTTGTAATCCATTTCCCTTGATTTCACTTATTTAATACCATTATTACTGTTATTTACTAGTGTAACCGTAAGTTGCTATGATGACATCGGTGTAAACCAATCTTTTCGAACATTGCAACTCACCTTCTAAAATTAATCATCATTAATGTCTCACTATTTAGGTTACAATCAATAACTGTGTACTATTCCCAATGCCTATCTTCAATGGTGGTTTCTACATTTGTTAGTGAATTTCATTTGCACAATTCTTCTGGTTGTGGAAACCTCCTGGTAGCGTCATGGTAGGAGAACATCGTCATCGTTTTGAGCCTCCAACTATGGAAGAATTGAGGGCACCAGAGGCTACCGAGGCTTATAATATTTTCAAACAGGCAGGATGGGATGTATACTTTAAATGGTTGAGAGGGTATGATGAAAGGATTGCGTGAGAATTCACAATGACTTGCTATAAGAAGGAGGCGAAAGTTCATGGTCTAACAATTCCTTTCTCAGTGGAAGTCGTGGCTAATGTCTTTGGGTTTCCACTTTCATGGGAGAAATATTTTTGGATAATTCCAAACATGCCATGGACCTCGAACCTTTCTGCAAGAAGTTCCTAGAATGAGGGGAGTCTATTGAAATCATAATTGGACAAGGCACAAATTTAATGTCACTTTCGTGGCCCTAGGACAAAGTAGCAAAATTCATCATTCAGTACATAACCTGTGAAGGTAGGTATGTATATATTTATGCCAAGCAGTTTTGACTTATGAATCATTTGAGATGGGGAATGCTTGTAAAAATTCCATATTTTCTTTATTCCTCTATAAACCAAATGTGGAAAGAAGTTCAAAAAGGGCATGGAAACTCATTAACTCACTATGGCCTCATTAAATTGTTAATTTGAGAGAATTGAAAAGAATCTCTCCTCCATAGGATTGGGATTCAATTCTTGGTGATGATACCCCAGATAAATCTGTGGAGGAAGATCCTCCTGTCAACCCACCTAGTTCTTCTAAAAAAGAGGAGTCTGTAGGCACAGAGTCAGATAAGGGAAGTAATAATGAAAGTTCTTTAGATGAACATAGTGAAGACTTAGGGACAAAATAAATTTCTGGTGATTCTCCTAAACCTATGAATAAGAGGGTTTCTAAGAAGGGTATCAAGAAAACCCTAGCGTCAAGTAGAAAAATGGCCAAGAGCTCCCGTGTTACCCCTACTAGTAGCATGTTTGTCAAAACTAGCACACCAAATTGGGAAACTAGGGGTAAGCAAAAAAGGCATAGAAAGACATCCTTAGTCTCCCATAGCTATTCAAAGAAACAAGATTCGATTGCTCCTGGTGACAAAGAGAAATCACCCACCAAAGAGAAATTTCCCACTAAGGAAAAATCCCCAACTAAAGAGAAATCACCTATTGCTACAAAATTTGGAAAATGTGGCTAGTAATGCTCTAGGTATTGAACAACTAAAAGAAGTGGATGATTATACAATTCTAGGTGTTGTGTATCATAGAACTATAAGGTCAATAAATGCTTCTAGGGAGCTATGTAGGAGTAATAGAAGGAAGAAAAAAGGACTTGTGAATTTTGATAAAAATGAAACCAGATGTGAATAAGAAAACCAACTCCCTCAGCCCCATCCTTCAGTTTTAGAGGGAGTATTGATAGCTACAGAGGAAGGGAAAATAATGGAACCCTTGGACGAGAATGCGTAGGGCATGGAAGAAGGGTTTGTGCCACATGAGGGGATATTCATAATGACATTAACATTCAAGACTTCCATGTTGAACTAATACTTGAAGCCACTGTCAACCTTGCAGAACAAAGGACCACTAAATTATCTCCCCAAATGGAAAAGTAGGAGTTGAATGTCAGTTGACAATGAGCAAGAACCTATGGAGACACCCCCAACTAGAAATCAAGAAGAAAAGGAAGAATTTGAGGAGGGAAATAATTTGTTAACAAATGAGGAAATTCATGACCTACTAAACTTGGTAGCCAAGTTGATAGAGGAAAATCCTCTGTCAAAAAAAGAAGAAATAACAGGTTTGCAAGATTAGGTGGCCAAGTTAAGGGAGGAAAATCAAGCACTATAGGATTCATTGGCTAGGGTGACTAAAGAAAATGAGGCCCTTTAAACACAGGTTTAGGATGCATGCTCTCTTGATTCCTCACAGACAGAGGAGATTCAGTAACTCAAGGTAGCACTTGAACAAATAGATGCCTCCAAAACATCCCTCATGACCATTCAAGAACATGAAAAGAAGATGCAAGCATTATACCAGTCATGGGTTAAGGAAGTCACTGACACAATGCATAAACTAGCTCCTTTTTCTTCTGGTTTGTACTTTATACTCTTTTGCATGAGGACATGCAAAACCCTAAGCTGGGGGAAATGATGAGGGTGAAATATGTCTTTGTTGTACCTTTTTATTTTCCTTTAAACCTTATCATTTTGTAGTATTTTCTACTGCTCCTATCACCATTTGTTAATGAGCTAAAGATGTTTTATAAAATACAAGGAAAGATGGAAACCTATGAATATACCAAAATTATTTGATTATTTGTTGATTTTATTTGTGATTTTGGTAGCAGAGGATGCTTAATGGATGACACGTGGATAAGGGCATTGGTGGAATGGAGCTGAGACCATTGGAGAGTTATTTGTCATTTTGGTTAAACTAGTGCTAAGTTGTATTTGTTTGTTTCAAGTTGTTATGCCATTTTGAAATGATGGCAAAATACTCCAAACTATTTTCAATTATCTTGTAAGGTTGTTGGCCACAGGCCAAAACAACCAAATACTCCTCTATATTTTTATTTAGCAGTAGTTATAAGTTTAATCGATCTATGGTATCTATAGATATGTAAGCCAAGACTTGGTCGATATAGATGATAATATATTGATACAAATTTCTATTTGCAATTTAAATACTATTAAGTGATTTGAATGAATGATTAATTAGTGTGGAGTAGTTTGTGTGTGTGAGGTCCATCACCGATAGTCGAAGAAGGTAGCGCCCACTTCATCGATTACCTAGTGATTACTACAATAAGATTGCATTGTGTTGTAATAAGCACATTAGTTTTATATTCATTTCTCTGTAGTTTTCAATTGTCACTATTTACCATTAAATGCGTATGAGTTTCATTCAACATATTGCATTATATAAATACTGATTGGTGTGGTTATCAAATGTGCATGAGTAAATTTTAGTGTGTTTCATTTAAGTTTTTCCTTTTAATTATATTCTATTCTTTGTGTGCAATAGTAATGTTGTTTACTATTTCCTATTAATTGATTTCTGTTGCAGACTATTTGAATATAGGATCCTGTCACATAATTGACAAGAGGACTGAGAGTCAGATTGCAGAATAAACTTAGACTAAGCAGTTGCATTCATCCACACTTGGATTTCTAGGTTTAGCCCTTAGGAAAATAGCTCCAATATCTTTCACAAGTTCATGACCCCCAGATCGACATCGAGGAGTAAACTAAGGAACCTTCAGAACTCTCAAGGATTGATTCAAACCCATCTACCCAAATTAAGATAGAATTACAAGGATAGTTTTACCCATTATATCAACCATAGTTTAATCCAATCAATACAATTGTAGATTTAGGGTTTAAAACCTAGATTTTTTTTTGTTTTTAGGAATTTTTATGTTGTGTGCTTCATTCATGCAAGAGACCATTAACCCACTCCAGTTGCAAGAGCATTGACCTAGAATTTTATCCATCTTGCCCACTTTGGTGATATTGAGAACTGATTTCTCAGAGCTATCAAATTAGGGTTCATTGTGCACATGCTGAAGATTTGGACACACCTGCCCATGATGACCGCATTGGTTGAGTGTTGGCACAATGAGATCTCTTCTTTTCATTTTCCCACATGTGGGACCACCATTACCTTGGAGGATCTGTGGCATATTTTACAAGTTTTAATTCATGAGGAGAGGATTATCTATGATGTCGACCTTGGGATGGATGCCATCTTTAGAGTGCTAGATGTAGATGATGTATGGATAAATAGCCACCAGAATGACCTATGCCAATACCATGGACATGTGCCTAACTTAACATTGGTTAGAATAGGATTGATTTGTGGAGTGCTTGTTCTTGACAGTCAGAGTTGAGGATTTAACATTGGTTGGGGTGTTGTTTGGGAGAGGATGGCTAATGTGATGACTCTATATGTGTGAGGCTCGACCATCCTAGAATCACTTTATCATGACATGCACCAAGTTGTGTACATGAGAGGTTAGAGTCTATCAGCTGGCATTACTTTACTTCACATATGGGCTTGGAAGAATATTATCATGCTCATATTGGTTATTACATTAGCATATATTGATGCAAAATAGCTAGTGGTATACAGGTATTCCGTCATTAACACCCTTCACCACACAGGTACTACAAGCATACCCTACTAGAGATGGGTCATTGATGATATGATAATATTTAGGTGGAGTCCTTGGCTCCTGGCCCATCCATGGCACAATGATCAACATCAAATTTTCTATGCATAAAAACATGGTGGATGGTAGGTCATCAATATCACATCATTGAGAGGTACTTACTTGATTGGGTTGCGAGATAGTTTGGGGAGACACAAGATGTTGTGCCTCGAGGATAGCGAGCTATATATGCTCGTATAGCTAGAGAGACTAACTAGGGTCAACAGATTGCTCCACAAGTTACCATAGATGATTTTTGATAGCTCACCCCATAGCCATGGGCCTACATAGGGGGTTCATATGATGCAGGAACTATACCCGCATATGATTGGTTAACACAACATTCCCTAGTGCAACTTACAAATCTAGTAGCGGGCATAGGTAGAGGTGGGTGATGAGGTAGAGTACCACAATAACCTCCATAACATATTTGCACGATGGCCACAACATAAAGGTCCTAGGGATGGGCACTAGCTAGGGGATGGACAACATGATGAGCAAGTTCCAGGGTATCCCTCATTAGTATAGCCCCTATGACAAGTACCACCACCACCACCACATCAAGAACAACCATAGGGTCTAGACCCTGCGATGCAAAAATTTAGGCTTTGATTGCTGAGAGGGACCAGGCCCTCAAAGAGAGAGATACTACTCTTGCGGAGCATGATAGGTATAGGGGAGAGTGTGACCAAGAGTGTCAATTGAGACAACAATCCAAATTACAACTTGCATAGGAGATTGGTTGTAGGCATCAGTTAGAGGCCTCTACTACCTAGACATAGGGACATGTAGTATCAGTCGTGATGTATGATCATGATAGCAAAGGCAACATATTACCACACCCTATATCACAAAGATGTTCCTCATCATCGATTACAACAATATTTTTCACGCAGGAGCGGTGTTGTGTCGAGTGGTTTGGTAGGACCTTTAGTTCAACAACCCTCTGAAGGGAATCAACATCATTCCCATCAGGATGATCAATAGATCCGAGGATAGCTCTATTTATAGACACATTTTTGATGTACAACCCTGATTTTTGATGTATATTCTTTCATCAGCTAGTTTTGATAGCATCATGTACATTTTGATGATATCACACATTGATTTTGATTTGTATCATGACAGTCTTATTTTGATGATATATATATATGAGCTAATCCACCGTGACATTTATGTTATGATGTTTCTTTTTATTTTCATGTTTATGTATGGATGGATGCATGTGTTTATGTGTTGGCAACACAAGGGCAGACAACTAAGAGGGGGGGTGAATTAGTTGTCATAGAAATTCAAAACTTATTCAACTTATTAACCTTATTCTCAGATTTGATAATTAACCATGAAAACATAAATAAAAAACACATCAGAAACACACATAACACGAAGATTTTTTTACGTGGAAACCTTGTTAGGGAAAAACCGCAGTGGAGGTTAGTCCAAAAGATTATACCCTGTTAAAAGTATAATGAAAATAAAATATGGGGAATGCACATGCATTCAAGCACACTGCCTAGATCTCACTACTCAATTACAAAGGAAGACACATTGTCTTATAGAGAGATTCAAATTACAACCATCCAGATTTTGAACTGAGAAAATAGCATCTGCTAATGCCTAATTATAGTTTCGGTTAAGCAAATGAACACTTCTTCACTCTTCTTCACACTCTGCTTTGCCTTCGAATGATTAGGAAATTATTCACACATCTCATACACAACCAAACCTTTTAAAACACTCTTTCACACTTCAATTTGAATAAGAAATCGCTCTTATATATCCATAACATGAAATTACATCGCTACAAGTTGGCCACAAAGAAATAATAAAATGAATACAAACTGTCGGCCCAAAATAATAGATAATTTTAAATGTGAATCAACCAAGGTCGACCAAAGCTTAGTGAGGAAAAAAATCAACATCTCCAACACAAAAACACTTCAATTAATTTCTTCTCAAAGATCCACAACATGCTACAAACACTATGTCGATCAAGAACAAGAAAAATATGAACACACAAGAGAAAATCACCAACCACGAGCACAACGATTAATGTGGATGTGTAAAAAAGATAGAGCACGATCTAGAAGCATCCACAAACAACATGAATCACTAAAGAAGCATCTGCAGCAACTGAACTAACTAAAATAGCCTCATCTTCAATCAGGAACACCAACTAAAGAAACATAAAAACTGTCAGAATACAAATCTTCATAACTCGATTAAATCTTCACACGGATCTTTGAAACTCGACATGGATAAACTAGATATACTCAACAACAAACCCTTTAGTCCACAACCTCTGATCATCAACGTACATAACATACCAACATATTGAACTTCACTTCACTACTGGCGACCTGCAACTTATTTATTACAATTTTCTCAATATCCTTGACATATACAACTTCAAATGAATTAATGCTAATAGTGTTGACATAAATGAAAACCACATGTCAACAACACAACCACAACATCCAACAATCACCCCCTTTGGCATTGATGGCAACAAATGATGTGAAAAACACCATCAACGCAACTAACTCTTGACACTTACTCCCCCTTAGATTCTGACTCATTTTCTCCTCAACTCTTTCACATGATCTTTTCCCACAAGGCTCTTCTCACTAGTTTTTCACATGACTCTTCTCCCCCTTTTACATCACTGAAAAAGATATCTAAGCTCCACATAAACTCTGAACCACACATTTGAACATCTAAACATCTGACTACTCTGATTGAGTAGCAGCCACCACAACATCAATCCGAAACAAGATATGACTATGAAATGCATAGATTGATGCAATTCAATTCATCCTTAGTTCTAATTATGAGGGGTAATCATCCCTAACTTCCCTCTAAGATACTCAAAAGTATCCTTAGGAAACAATATGGTTTGTTTTTAAATGCAACACCAGATTCTTGGAAATGTTAATAGCACTTGAATTATAACAAAATATAGCAATAGACTCATCATATACAACTTTGATATCCTTCAACATCTATTTCATTCACAAGACATGTGTACAATTTTTAGCAACAATAATATATTTGATGTCTGTAGTAGAAAAGGAAATGGCATTTTGCTTCTTCCTTAACCATGAAATTAGCTTCTTACCCAAGAAAAATGCTCCACCACTAGTACTTTTTCTGTCATTCACATCTTCCCAATCAACATTAGTAAAGGCACTCAAAGTAAGATCATCATCTTTAGGATACCATAGGACAAGATCAACAGTTCCCTTCAAGTATTTTAAAATTCTCTTCACAATAGTCACATGAGATTCCTTCGGATCAGCTTGATATCTTACAACAATACATACAACATTCATGATATCAGGCCTAGTTTGAGTTAAATACAACAATCCACCAATCATTGATCTATATCTTGTATGTTTTGCTTTTAGAGAATCATCTTCTATTTTCAACTTGCATTTGGTCATCATGGGTGTACCAACTGGCTTTGAATCTTCCATACTGAACTTCTTCAACAATTCCTTCACATACTTGGATTGAGATATAAAAATCCCTTTATCTAACTGAGTAATTTGCAATCCCAAAAGTAATTTCATCTCACCAATCATAGACATCTCAAAATCATTCAGCATCTCATTAGTAAACTTCATGCACAAACCATCATCTCCTCCAAAAATGATATCAGCAACAAAGACTTCAACAATCAAATCTTTATTATGACCAATCTTGAAATACAAATTACTATTAGCAGTAGCTTTGTTAAATCCAAGCTTCAACAAATACTTTTCCAATCTGGCATACTGTGCTCTAGGGGCTTGCTTGATTCCATATAATTCTTTCTTCAACACACACCATATCTTCCTTATCAGTCAACTAGAATCCATCAGGTTGCTCAACATACACTTCTTCTTCCAATTCACCATTTAGAAAAGCTGATTTGGCATCCATCTGATAAACCTTGTAGTTCTTGTGAGAAGCATAGGAAATAAATAATCTTACAGCTTCAATTCTAGCAATAGGGGAAAAAGTCTCTTCAAAATCAATTACTTCCATTTGTGAATATCCTTTGCATACCAGTATTGCTTTGTTTCTAACCACTTCACCTTGCTCATTCAATTTGCTTCTAAAGACCCATTTAGTTCCAATTACATTTTTATCCTTAGGTCTAGGAACAAGAATCCATGTATCATTCTTTTCAATATATTTTAACTCTTCTTTCATTGCTTCAACCCAATGCTCATCTTTACATGCTTCATTCACACTAGTAGGCTCAGTCTTTGAAATCAAGCAATACTCTTCTACAATCTTTCTCCTAGTCTAGACACCTTTGTTCTTATCACCTATAATTTGATCTTCTGAATGATTTAATCTTACATACCTTAGAGTATTCTTAGGATGTTCTTCAACTTCAGGCTCTTGTGTTCTCTCTTTTGTGCTTCCACTAGTTTCTCCTTCTTCATTCTCTTGATTTACCAGATTGATTAGAACTTGATTTGTAGTATGAAATTTCTTTCCTTGGTTTGTATTGTCATCCTGATCATCAGAGTCATATCCACAGGTTCTAGATGGTGTACCTAAGTCTTCATCAACCTTGACATTTGAGCTTTCAACCATTTTCTTCAATCTTTTATTGTAATGCCAGTAGGCCTTGCTCTTAGTAGAATAACCCAGAAAGATACCTTCATCACTCCTAGCATCAAACTTTCCTATGTCTTCATCTCTCTTAATATAAAATTTTCTTCCAAATATCTTAAAGTATTTAACAGTAGGATTTTGACCAGTCCATAGCTCAAAAGGGGTCTTACTAGTATCACCTTTGATTTGTACCTAATTGAGTGTGTACACAACAGTAATCACAACTTCTCTCTAGTAGATATGAGGAACATTTCATTCCAGCATCATTGTTCTAGTAGTATCTTCAATTTTTTTGTTCTTTCTTTCCACAACTCCATTTTGTTGAGGGGTCCGCAGTGCAGATAATTGTCTCTTTATTCCATGTTCTTCACAAAAATAATTAAATTCACTAGAAGTGAATTCTCCGCTTCAATCTGATCTTAGACATTTGATCTTCAAACCTATCTTTGTCTCAACCATAGCTTTAAAGATCTTGAACTTTTCCAGTGCTTCAAATTTTTCCCTTAAGAAAGTAGCCCATACCATTCTAGAATAATCATCAATGAGTAACATGAAATACCTGTAACCTTGTAAAATTATGACCTTAGAGGGACCACACAGATTAGTATGCACAAGCTCTAACAATTTATTTGAACAATTCTTTTTACTCCGAAATGAAATTCTGGTTTGCTTTCCTAACTGGCATTCCTTGCATATTGCATTAGTAGGTTTCACCAACTTAGGTAGATCTCTCACAACCTTAGTGGAACTTATCTTGACAATATTATCAAAGTTAACATGACACATTCTCCTATGCCATAACCAAATT
>VDFB02109756.1:0-31579 GCA_007258455.2 Sequoia sempervirens
TTAATACAAATGCTGAGAATATTTTTAGTGCTTTCTATGTATATTTGTGAACCCTTTTTCCAAGAGACAAAGTAGTATATATAGATTTTTCCACTGCCTGAATGCTAGATAACATAAAAGATTCCCCAAGCATGAGTTGTACCACTTCTTGCTATGATTTCCACCAAACAGATGCAATAGAAAGGTACCAAAATGAAATTCTATTGCCTCAAACAATGTGCAGGCTCTTTCAAATGATGGTTGCGGTCTGAGAGTGGAACTAGTGAAATTCTCCTGAAGACATGTGTCAAATCACCCAAGGAGTTGGTTAGGACATGTGGCATAGAGACGGGGCTTCTCATTCTAATATCCTTCTGCTACAACTACGGTGGAGATGATGTGTGGTGTGGTCTTCACTTTAAGCTTTTACTGTGGGGTCTACCAAAAAGATGCCTACGATAGATGCAACGTGGTGCCTGGGTGGAGCTTGAAGATGAAGCAAGGGAAAATAACACACTTCTAACACGTGGCACAAGTAGATGAAGACACCACCAAAAGGGATCCCAAAGAGGTGCAAATATATAATGTGCGGGCAGAGGCTTATGCAAACCAAACACAATATACAAGAAGGGAGCTTTAAGGATTATTTAAATCCATAAATTTTGGTGACTAACAAGGGGAATTTCACCTGTGGAATGAGAACCCAAAAATCCTAGTTCTAAGACCAAAGCCATACTGATTGGGAAACACTTAGAGCTTCGAAAGGGTAGTTTGTAGAGGTATCCAATCGGCCTTGGATGGCATTGATAAGATGCACAAATTCTCTTGCACCTCATGTAGATCGATAATTTCCTTCAATGGTAGCTCTATGGAGATCCTAGTCCCAAACTCTAGTTAGAAAAGAAGCTCTGTAATCATATGGATGGCACTTTTAATGTTTGTTGTTGTGGAATGTTGATTGAATGATTGGAAAATAGATAGATCCTACTACTTTTCTTTGATTTTTTCTACAATATGCTCCGCTATGGCCACTAAATTGTCAGAGAGAAAAGGAGAGGGCAAGCCCATCTAAGTCAAATGAGAAAATTGCATCCACATATGATTTGTAGTCAAACTCAGTGTGGCCAAGAAATTGTTAGCTTGGAGGTTCATTGCATGATAATGGATGAATTCCTTCACCATTTTGGTAGCTAACCTTCGGTCATCTATTCTTTCCTTTATCAAGTTCACTTTTGTCACCGTGTATAATTTGTCCAGCAACTTCTCAACCTCAAGCACCTTTTCAACAATAAATTATGGGGCCTGCTCAATTGTACCATGTACCTCCTCACTTAATTTCACCACATCCACCATGAATTGTAGTGCTAGTTGTAGGGATAAACAAAAATACTTAACTTTCTCCCAGTAGGAGACATATAATTGTTGTTCAACCAAGAGAAGATCTGATTGAGGGACAGAGGGCTGGGAAGGAATTTTTAAAAGATTTACCTCAACCTCTTTTGACCTGATTTCTTCCTTTAGCTCCTCAATATTCTTGTTGGATGCGGTGAGCTATTCGTATAGGGTTGCCAACTCTACATCTTTTCTTTTCAACAGCTTCTTAGCTTTCTCTTGAGTTCCACATTCTTTTTTCCAGAGAGACATTTATCTCTCAGATCTCCTTTTCAAATTGATCATGTTGGTCCTAAAGCTCTTTATCCTTCTGTTGCATTTCTTTCTCCAATTGAGCTTGTTGATCTTGAAGTTCCTTGTTTTTCTACTATAAATTAGCAACCAAGTTCAAATCCTAAGACTAGAACTTTGCAAGTTCCTCTTGGGGCTTGGCCTTTTCTATTCACACTTGTTGAGACAAGCATACGATTTTAGCATATTTATCCTTTTCTCTCTTTTGTAGGATATCCACTCTTTCTTTAATGTTCTTGAGCTATTCTTCCCTTTTGTTCAATTGATGACTACGCTTCAAAAAGTTTATAGTCACAACCTGTTGAGTTTCCTCCATTAGTTCAACCTTGTCCCATGGTTGGGCCTGGTGTATATTGATCCCTATGGCATGGACTATGTAATATTTGAGTTGCATCTACCCTTGAGTTTTTATGGTGATGGGAGTCATGGATGCAAACATTATTAACCCTTGATCCTCATTGAAGAAGGTATGCATGAATGGCTCAATAGGTCTCACGACATCCTTTTCTTTTCTTTTTTGGGATCTCCTAGCCCTTGCCATCTTAGACATGTTATTTTCCTCAAATAATTTTGATGGTGACTTAATCTATTCACCAAAGAAGGTTGCATCGGGAGGAAGAACAAAAGGGAAATAAATCATTGTAGATTTAGATGATGTTCACTTTGGTAGAGTGACCATTAATGGAGAGAAAGGGGGAATGCTATGTGAGGCTCTGGTGAAAGGGGAAGTGACGGAAGGACTCACAAGTGGTGGTGGCATGGGTTGTGGAGACATGAAGGTCACCATTTTTTGGGTAGGTTGGGCTAAAGATGATGCATCAGAAGTAAAAGGGTTTGCAATAGAGGGCTTAGATGGGGCCCTGACAAAAGATGGAAAAACCCACAGGATAGAAAAAAATACCCATCTGATGGGGGAAAGGAAGACTGAGAGGAACCTTCTATGGGTGTGGAAGCAAAAAATAATAGACCAACACTTGAGGTAGTCAAAGACACAGACACAACTGGGCTAACTAAAGACTGAGATGTGAGAAGAGGAGAGAAAAGTACATGTTTCACTGAAGACTCTAATCCTTGGCTCATTATCACAAGTACTTGTGAGCTTCCTCCTAGTGTGATATTGGTTTGTAACCTCTTCTCGGGTGGAGAATTGTTGATGTCCATGTATTCTTGATATTGTTAAGTCACTTTGGATCTCTTAGCGGCCTGTGTACATGGTCGCATGACTACCACATGAGATATAGTTACTTGTGTGCTCAATGAATTTTCACTGGGCCCTTCCACTACTTTTTCCACCTCCCTATATTTGATCCTTCCTTGCCTCTCTAGATCTTATTATTGAAGCTTATTTCCCTTCTTCTAGTTCTTCATCTCCCTTAGCATCATTGTTGTCATGCTCTCTGTTCCAGATATCATCAAACTTATCATCCATATCTGGATCTTGGTACCTGGCCTTAAGACATTTGGTCTCCTGCTGATAAACCTATAAGTCAACAATCTTTTCCTCATTCTAGTGGTTCCTAAATAATTCATTATAGAGGGTGGTTCTAATTTTGCAACTGTTACTAGATTTGGCGAAAGAGTAATGAAAAAATAGCCATGGAGACCTTCCTGTCTTTGAGGGAATATAGGCCAAGTCCACAAAGAGACTACAATTCCCTTACAAAAAATATCACCAAGTCTCCTGGTAGGGACAGGGGCTATGAGTAACCTTGATGTTGAGATTCACTACATCATCTTTAGGATTGTATTCCCATTTGTCACAGATCAACACTAGCCCCAGATGAGAAATTTTCGCAAATAGAAAACCTTTTGTCTACTTCTTCTCCATTATTATTGTACCAAAGCTTAAGGGGCACTTGAAAAATATTTTTTGATGCTTTCCCAAACAAAACCCACAGTCTATAATGGCCAATTTCCTAAATACTTCAAGGGCCAACACCCTGCTTGTTACAAAAATCATAGGGAGGGACAAGATCTTTCATCCATCTCACTTGCTTAGTGGAGAGCTGAAAATAGCCAACCTAATCCTCTTTATCAAAATCTTGCAATATTGGAGTCAAGAATGACTCGAAAAATGCATAATAATCATGAGTCACAAAAAGGAGATGAGTCCACACATAAACCAACTTCCTCACCCTATTTTCATCAAAAATGGAAAAATTCATATGCTCTTTAAAGAAATCATGGTTTTGATGTAAAAACATATGAGAAAGAAAAGAGGAAAACTTGAATTTATACTACATGTGATACTCCTTGAACTAGTGTAACATTTCTTTAACAATGGCTTCCGCAAAGTCATACCAAAATAGGGTATGTTTTTTATTAATTGGAAACCCATACCCATTTGAAACTCCTATACCATATTGTCACTATCTAGGTTGCAAAAAAAATCCAACATCGAGAAGACATCTTGTATGTTTGAATTTAAACCGTTGTTCCCAACCAAAAACTGAGGTGCACGCTTCTCTCCCTTGGGCCTGGGTTTTGGTCTTCCAGAAACTATCCAATTTGTTTATGGAGAATCTCTCAAGCACTTCTGAAAGATGCCTTGTAGGGATACATAACATATCCTGAATAGCATGAACACTAATTATTACTCTCAGGTTCTATCCTTCTATGATTCTTGTATCTAAATTAAAATTTTGGGCACATTCGTGAATCGGCTTTGGGCAGTGATGCACTAAGGGAACCATATACTACAAAAAACCATAGAACCACATCTTGTACCCCAAAGACTCTTTTTCTCGATTCTTGGCCCATTTCATTCTTTCACAAGTTTCTTCCCTAAGAGTCTTAGGGTTGGTTTTGAGCTTAGGGTCATAGATATTGTCCCAATCTTCTGCTATCTGGAATTTGTTTCTATGAGCAGTATTCTATACAACCTTTCTATGAGGCCACATTGGCTTTTCTGGCATCCCCACCAAGGTATAATAGATATCACCAAAAATGAGGGCCATTGGTGTCACCATGATGGTGTTTGACAGGCTTCTAACTGTCTCTTCTTGTGCTGTCATCTCAGGATTCTATGCCATGTCAGGACTATGTGAAAAATTTTGCAAATGCTTAACTTCTCTTTGAAACTCACACTTGGATTATTTCTCAGTGAACTATATAATCAACCTTCTTCTCAGTGCTATTCTTTTGCTTGCAACATTACCTTTCTTTAAAATTGGAGTTGGAAACAACGAATGCTTTGAGCAATAAATTTGGCATGTACCTCCAACTCATTTGTTCATGCAAAATGAATTCCTACCCTTTCGAAAAGAAATTAATTCATAATGACGATTAGCCATCATGTCCAACAACACCACCCCTTGGGAATTTGAGTTGGAAATTAAAGGCATATGAATCCTTTGACATGATTTCACACTTAATAACTTTATGAGAATGATTAAGCAAAAGGCATAATGATTACACAAAAATATTTTTATTTGATCTTTACAGACTGAATTGCATCTACAACTAGACACTTGGCACTTGACCGTGCGGATTACCAATTGCACATGCTCCAAGTTCTCCCTGATTAATTATGCCATCTTACTTCACACATGAAAAGCACAACTTGGTGGGATTTTTGATTTTAAAACCTGATCAACATCATGCTTATCACACGCATCATACTCCTAGCTACCTCTATAAATAGACCTAAGGATAACAACAGAATTCATACTTGGTAATTAGGTTTATTGGTAAAGATAATAGATGCTCCCATTAGATTGACTAGTAATAGGGGTTAGGTAGCTTTCTTATGAGAAGTTTCAAATAAGCATTTGATGTGTATGACAAATAATAAGCACAACTTATCCATAATTACAATTAAGTGGGTGCTGGGAAAAGACTTTGTAGAATATGAAGAAAAATATCGAGTGACTACTGATATTTTCTCCCACTATTTTGCCTCTTTGTTGGATATTAAGGTACCAAAACTGAGGATATTAAGGCTTACCAAGAATATTTTTCCCAAGCACTATCACAAAGGCCTCATAGAGATTGTAATGAATGTAGTGCATGGCCTTGGTATTTCGACTGCAAGTGATCTCCATTAGCTCATTGAAGAGAATGTGGTGGTGCCTTGGGTACCTTTCCTGAGTGGATTCCATGCACCTACCACTTCTTATTGAGGTGCTATAATATAGAGCCTATCTACAATGTGGAGTGGTACATTGATTTTAGAGACTTGGTGTATCCTCCTCTACCTATTGCTACCATTGCAGCTCTTGCTGCTCCTATTCCTTACTCTTCTAATCCCTAATGAATGAAATATTCTCTCTTCTCTTTTTCTATATATATATATTCTCAAAATGCTTAACCTAAGATCCATTTTGTATTGTAATATCTCAAAGTAAATATTACCGTACAATGAATATATATACCACTCTTTTTCTAGTTCTTTTTTTCTCTATATATATATTCTTGAAATGCTTGGCCTAAGAGCCATTTTGTACTGTAATATCTCAAAGTAAATATTACCATACAATGAATTTATATACCACTCTTTATGTCCATAGCTTTTTTTTTTTCCTTTTGGCTCATTTTGGCTTTAAAGGGCTTAGCTAGATAAAGATTTAGCCTAACAAAACACACAAAATAATTACATACTTACATATTTACATGGTTAAATGGTTAATAAAGCTAATTGAAAAGTTTAAGGTGAATTCCAATGACAAGAATTCTTAGTGCTTCTTTTCCATGTTTTCCAATTCAAATGCATTGTGTTGTTTGCATTGAATGATGTGATAAGGAGCCTCCCATAGCCTATCAAATTTTCCATATTGGTTGGGCTTCATGGCTCTCTCATTGTATTTTAGCACCAAATATCCACACTTAGGACCTTGGTCAAAGGTTTTCTTATCAAACCATTTCTTAACCACTTGTTGTCAGTTGCACATGGCTATTAGCACATTTTCCCTTTTCTCTTGCACCTCTAGCAATTTAGCTAATCTTACCTCCATGGCTCTATTTTTATCTACTTCTAGAGATTTAAGCAATTGTAGTGAGATAATTTCTAGGGAGACATGCAATAGTGCTTATGTCCCATATACTAGCTCATATGACGAAGTCTTTAATACCTTTTTGGGAGTTATGTGGTCCACCCAAAGCACTACTTTGAGGTTTCTATGACACTCTCTCTGGTGTTCTAACCCTATTATTTTGATAAGTTAGATTAAATTGTTAGTCGACTTGACCAGACCATTTCCCTGTGGGTAATAATTTGAGGATGTCTTTAGGAAAATTCCATACCTAAGTGCATAGTGACATACCTTCAAACCTAGGAAGGCTTTTGCATTGTCATAGATGATGGTCTTGGGTGAATCAAACCTTGTTACCAACTCTTCCAAGAAGTTTGCAATCCCTATCTTAGTTGCATTCTTCAAAGGCATGGCCTCAATCCATCTGGTGAAATAATCCATGGCTATAAGGATCCATTTATGCTTGGTAGTGGAGGTAGGATAATTAATCCCAATGAAAGACCCCATTGCGCAAAGGGCTCTTCAACCATTATTGGATTAAGAGGCATAGCTGATTTCTTCCTCCTTCCTATGAAGAATTGGCATTCTTTGCAGGATTTGACCAGAGAGTGTGAATCATTGAACACTATAGGCCAAAAATATCCAACACATGATCTTAATGGTGGTGGTCTTAGCAAAGAAATGTCCACCCATGGGACTACTATGGAACACATTTAGAATTTTTTGTGTTTGCTCTTGAGTTACGCACCATAGAAGAACACAATTGAAATTTCTTTTGAAGAGAACCCCTTCAATGAGAACATACCCATTAATCTATAATCTATAAAACATTTTCTTGTGAGAAGGGAGGCTCATTGAATATTTCTTAGTCCACATAAAACTCATTTTTTCTGCCAACCAGGAACCTTCAAACTCATATTCATTTAGCAGAACTAGCTTGGGTTGTTCCTCCTTCGCTACCACTTCATTATCTCATGTCAAATATTCACATAATCCTCTTCCTCGCACGGTCTTTGTGGGCCTGACCTCGATGTCATACTCAAGGATCTTGGTTATCCAGTTGGCCCTCTTTTTAGTGAATTCTCCTTCCATAATGTACTCGCGCACACTAGAATGTGCTACGTATATGATCACCTTACTACAAGATATGAGGTGTCAAAACTTTTTAAGTCCCTTGACAATGGCGAACTCCTTCCTCTTGACGTATTTGTACTCCATCTCATGGTATTTTAAAGTCTAGGAGTGGAAGGATATCAAATGTTCTCCTTTCCCTTCATCATCTTTTTGAGTTAAAACAGTAGCAATGGTAGACTTGCTACTAAACACATACATTATAAAGTCCTTTGATAAGTCTAGGTCCATCAGCATAGGAGCTAAAGAAATAGCCTCCTTGACCTTCTCAAAGGCTTCTCTTGCCTCTTTTTCCCACTTAAATAACTGATCCTTCTTGAGCATCAGGGTGGTAGGTCTAATTAGACCTATAAAATCTGAAATGAATTTCCTTACAAAATTTACCTTCCCTAGGAAGGACTAAACTTAGTTTTTGTTTACTGGTAGTGAAAGCTTTTTGATTGCCTTCACCCGATCTAGATCAATAGTAACTCTGTCTTTGGATGCTACATGTCCCAGTAATTTTACTCGAGGCACTCCAAAAACACATTTTTTCAGGTTTAGGGATACCCCAAATTCCTGGCATTTTTTGAAAACCATTTCATGTTGATCAAAGTGATTATCTTTTGACCTAGAGAATACAGTAAGATCATCCAAGTAGATCAAGATGGTCTTATTGATCAGTTCTCTGAAAGTGGTATCCATCACTCACTGAAATTTGGCTCCCGCATTTGAGAGGTTGAATGATATTTTTGCATAGGAAAACATTCCCTACATAGTAGTGAACATCATTTTGTGTCGGTCCTCCTCTTTGACCCAAATTTGGTTGTAACCAGAGAATTCGTCCAACAAAGAAGCTTTTTTCAAGCCAACCACTATTTGGAAGATTGATTCCATGGATGGCAATGGGTAGTGGTCTTTCAGGGATGCCCTATTCAGATCCTAGAAATCAACATAGAGGCGGATGTCCCCATTTTTCTTTTAGAGTAGAACTAGGTTGGATATCCCATGTACTATGCTTGATTGAGAAGACAATCTAGGAATGGATTAGCTACCTCAGCTCTTGTGCCATTAGTGACCCAATCTTTGGGTTTACTAGCCTTTGCTTTTGGCAAACAGGTTTTTCCCCTTCTGTTAGTTCTATGGTATGTTGGATGACTTTAAGATCATATCCCTTAAGGTCATTGTTGGTTGTTGCTATTATGTGGTTTTCATTGATGTCAACACTATTGGAATTAATGTATTTAAGGTTGTATATGTCGAGGATATTGAGAACATTGTAATAAAATAAGTTGTAGGTTGTCAGTGATGCAATGAAGTTCAGTTAAGCTATGATACTGTTGGCTAGCTCAGTATATTGATGATCAGTGGTTGTGGATCAAAGGGTTTATTTTTTAGTATATATAGTTTATCCATGTGAAGCTTCAGAGATTCGCATGAAGATTTGATCGAGTTATGAGTATCTATGCTCTATAGTTGTTTTGTTGCTTCAATTGGTGTTCCTAAAAGAAGATAATGTGATTCTAGTAAGTTGAGTTGTTGTGGATGCTTCTGTGGTGATTCATGATTCTTGTGGATGTTTCTAGATCATGCTCTATTTGTGTTGTTGATCCACATTGATCGTTGGGCTCGTGATTGGTGATTTTCTTCTTTGTGTTCATGTTTTTAATGTTCTTTGCCGATAGGGTGATTGTGGCATGTTGTGGATCTTTGAGGCATAATTTTTGAAGGTGTTTCATGTTCAAGGATGTTATTTTTGGCCCGAGTCACTATGTTTTTTCTGACATTGGTTAGTTCACATTGATAATTTTTTATTGATTTGGGCTAACAATTTGTACATGTTTTATATTTTGTTAAAACTGACATGTAGTTTATCTTATTCTTAGTCACAGATATATATGATCGATTGTTTATACCATTTGAATGTATGGTGTGTGTGAATAATGTTCTAATCTTTTGAAGACAAAGGCAAAGTGTGAAGAAGAGTGAGTAGAGTTTATGTGCTTAATCAAAACTATAATTAGGCATTTATAGCTGCTATTTTCTCAGTTCAAAATCTTCTGGATTTAATTTGAATGTCTCTGTAAGACAATGTGTCTTCCTTTGGGCAGTAAGTCTTTTGTATTTGAGTTTGTGCCTGAATTCATGTACATTCCCCATTTATAATTCTTTATACTTTTAACAATGTATAATATTGTGGACTAACCTCCACCATGGTTTTTCCCCTAATAGGGTTTCCACATGAAAAATCTTGGCGTTATGTGTGTTTCTGATGTGGTGATGGTTTATGCTTTCATGTTTATTTATTAGATATGAGAATACGTTTAATATTATAATTTATATGACAATTGATTCACCCCCCTCTTAGTTGTCTTCCCTTGTGTTTCCAACAATTGGTATCAAAGAAGGTTCCTCGAAAGAAGTTTAATAGCTTGAGGTGATTTGGGATGAAAACATATAAGAAGGATAGTCCAGGATTTGATGGAACTAATTACTCTCTGTGGAAGACTTGAATGGAGTGTCATATGAGATTCACCCCTACCGGATAATTACAAAGAATAGGTATATCATCCCACATAATGGTCCTTCTAATGCAGGTGAGATTAAGGAAGTCGAGTACAATATCAAGGCTAAGGAAGCATTGTTGAGTGCTCTAACTAATTCCAAGATGAAAAATGTAATGGAGCTAAAGACTCCTTATAATCTATGGTATGGTCATAATCCTACTATTAGATAATTCAAGATCTTTGGGAGTAAATGCTATATCAAAATAGATGAATATATAGGAAAGTTTGATGCCAGAAGTGACAAAGGAATCTTTCTTGGTTATTCTACTAAAAAGCAAGGCCTGTCGGTGCTACAATAAGAGATTGAGGAAACTAGTTGAAAGTACTAATGCCAAGGTTGAAGAAGACATAGTTAGACCATCTAGAACCTATGGATATGATTCAGATGATCATAATGATAGTTCAAATAAAGGAAAGAAAGTTCAGACCATTTCAGTGAATCAGGAAAATCAAGAGGAAGAAACTAGTGGAAGTGCAAAAGTGAGATCACAAGAGTCTAAAGTTCAAGAACATCCTAAGACTCCAAGGTATGTAAGACTAAATCATTCAGAATATCATATTATAGGTGATAAAAACAAAGGTGTTCAAACTAGGAGAAGAATTGCAAAAGAATATTTTTTGATTTCAAAGACTGAGCCTAATAACATCAATGAAGCATGCAAAGATGAACATTGGATGAAATCAATGAAAGAAGAACTATTGCAGATTGAGAAGAATGATACATGGATTCTTGTTCCTAGACCTAAGGGCAAAAATGTAATTGGAACTAAATGGGTCTTTAGAAACAAACTAAATGAGCAAGGTGAAGTTGTTAGAAACAAAGCAAGACTTGTGTATAAAGGATATTCTCAGATGGAAGGAATTGAATTTGAAGAAACTTTTTCTCTTGTTGCTAGGATTAAAGTTGTGAGACTATTTCTTGCTTATGCTGCTTACAAAAACTTCAAGGTTTATCAAATGGATGTCTAGTCAACATTTCTAAATGGTGAACTAGAAGAAGTGTATATTGAGTAACCTGATGGATTTCAATTGACTGGTTAGGGAGATATGGTTTTCCAATTGAAGAAAGCATTGTATGGACTTAAGCAAGCCCCAAGAGTATGGTATGCCAGATTGGACAAGTATTTTTTGAATCTTGGATTTAATAAAGGTACTACTAATAGTAATTTGTATTTCAAGATTGATCATGATAAAGATTTGATTTTTGAAGTCTTTGTTGATGATATCATTTTTGGAGGAGTGATAGTTTGTGCATGAATTTTTCTGATGAGATGCATAGTGAGTTTGAGATGTCTATGATTGGAGAAATGAAATTCTTTTTGGGATTGCAAATTATGCAGCTAGATAAGGGGATCTTTATATCTGAGTCCAAGTATGTGAAATAATTGCTAAAGAAGTTTGGTATGGAAGATTCAAAGCTAGTTGGTACACCTATGGTGACTGGATGTAAGTTGACACAAGATGATGATTCTCCTAAAATAAATCAGACTAAATACAAATCCATGATTGGTGGATTCATCTATTTGACTCAAACTATACTTGATATCATGAATGCCATATACATTATTGCAAGATTTCAAGTTGATCCTAAGGAATCTCATGTGACAGTTGTGAAGATGATTTTCAGGTACTTGAAGGGGATAGTTGATTTTGGCCTATGGTATCCTAGAGAAGATGACCTTACTTTGAGTGCTTTTACTGATGTTGATTGGGCAGGAGATGTGAATGACAAAAATATTACTAGTGGGGGTGCATTTTTCTTGGGAAAGAAGTTGATTTCATGGTTAAGTAAGAAGCAAAATGCCATTTCTTTATCTACTGGAGAGGTAGAATACATTGTTGCTGCTAAAAATTGTACTCAAGTATTGTGGATGAAGCAGATGTTGAAAGATATTAGAGTTGTGTATGATGAACCAATTGCTATATTATGTGATAATTCAAGTGAAATTAACATTTCTAAGAATCTGGTGTTGCATTCAAAAACCAAGCATATATCTATCAATTTTCACTTTTTAAGAGTGAAGGTGAGTGAAAAGGAAGTTAGATTGGAGTATGTGCCCACTAAGGAATAGATTGTAGATATCTTTACCAAGCCCTTGCCTAAGGATACTTTTGAGTATCTCAAAGGGAAGCTAGGGGTGATTACCCCTCTTAATCAGAATTAAGATGCATTGACTTGCATCAGTCTATGCATTTCATAGTCATATATTGATCCAAATTGATGGTGTGGTGGCTGCTACTTAGGGGGAGTAGTTAGATGTTCATAAATTTGGTTCAGAGCTTTTGTGGAGAAAGATAATGTGTATCTTTGTCATTGATGTCAAAGGGGGAGAAGAGTCATGTGAAAAATTGTGAAAGAGTTAAGGAGAAAAGAGTCAAAATCTAAGGGGGAGAAAGTGCTAAGAGAAAGTTTCATTGATGGTGTTTTTCACATCATGTGTTGCCATCAATGCCAAAGGGGGAGATTGGTGGATGTTGTTGTTATGTGGTTTTTATTGATGTCAACACTATTGGAATTAATGTCTTTAATGTTGTATATGTTGAGGATATTGAAAAAATTGTAATAAAATAAGTTGCAAGTTGTCAGTGATGCAGTCAAGTTCAGTTTAGCCATCATATTGTTGGCTAGCTCAGTATATTGATGATCAGTGGTTGTGGATTAAAAGGTTTCTTGTTGAGTATATCTAGTTTATCCACCTGAAGTTTCAAAGATCTGCATGAATATTTGATCGAGTTATGAGCATTTGTGTTATGACAATTGTTTTGTTGCTTCAGTTAGTGTTCCAAAAAGAAGATAATGTGATTCTAGTAAGTTGAGTTGTTTTGGATGCTTATGCGGTGATCCATGATGCTTGTGGATATTTCTAGATTGTACTCTATCTATTTTGTTGATCTGTATTGATCGGTGTGCTTGCAATTGGTGATTTTCTTCTTTGTGTTCATGTTTTTCATGTTCTTGGCTGACAAGGTGATTGTAGTGTGTTGTGGATTTTTTAGACTTAATTTTTGAAGGTTTTTTGTGTTTAAGGATGTTGTTTTTGGCCCTCATTATGTTTTTCCAAACATTGGTTAGTTCACATTGATGATTGTTTATTGATTTGGGCTGACAGTTTGTACATGTTTATATTTTCTTAAAGATGACATGTAGTTGATCTTATTCTTAGTTGTGGATATATATGATCGATTGTTTATACCATTTGAATATATGGTGTGCACAAATAATGTTCTAATCTTTTGAAGATAGAGGCAGATTGTGAAGAAAAGTGAGTAGATTTTATGTGCTTAACCAAAACTGTAATAAAGCATTAGCAGATTCTATTTTCTCAATTCAAAATCTTTCAAATGTAATCTGAATTTTTTTGTAAAATAGTGTGTCTTCCTTTGGGAAGTAAGTCTTTTGTATTTGAGAAGTGAGCTCTAGGTAGTGTTCTTGAATGTATGTGCATTCCCCATTTATAATTCTTTATACTTTTAATAGGGTATAATCTTGTGGACTAACCTCCACCATGGTTTTTCCCCTAACAGGGTTTCCACGTAAAAAATTTTGGTGTTATGTGTGTTTCTAATGTGGTGATGGTTTATGCTTTCATGTTTATTTATCAGATTTGAGAATAAGTTTAATATTATAATTTTGTGACAATTGATTCACCCCCCCTTCCCAGTTGTCTACCCTTGTGTTGCCAATAGTCATCATATGACTAGGCCACTACTCCTTTATAATTTTTGCAAAAATGAATGATCCTATCTTTATCATGTTTCATAACATCTTTCTTGGCCTTAAGCTTCCTCCCTTCTTTGACCTAGAGATCTGCATAGTCGCCCTTGTTTGCTACAAAATTCCTCTTTTCATTTCTTGCATCATCATAATCAAATAGATTTTTGAGAGTAACCAGTCCTTTCAGAAGCTTGTTGGACTTTAGTTGAATAATTTTCCCTTCATATGATTCTACAATTTTTGGTTGGAGCTGATTGAAAAACTCTCCTAAGTGCTAAATGAATGAGGTGATTTGATTGTCACTTGTGAACACTTGCCAACTCTGGTCATTGTTTGGGATTATGGGTTAGACAATCACTCACATAGAGTGTATGTTCTCAATTAAGTCAAAAGCAAGGTCAAATTGAGATCCTATTGTTGCCATGATATCTACGGCTGCATTATGCTCTCTAGGCACCGTCTGGATATTTAAAGCTTCAAAAATTTCAATTAGGTCCCACACCCTATGTCTATAAGATCGCATGTAGACATTCTTGGCAGTGGAGACACCTCAGACTTGATTGACTATTAGCTCAAAGTATCTAAACACCATTATCTATTTAACACCCATCTACTCCACAAGACTTAGATCTTGCATGAGGCCTTCATATTCAGCTTCATTGTTTGAACAAGAAAATTGAAAGTGAAAAGATCCGAGTGTCTTTTCATTGGATGGAGATGTCAAACATATCTTAGCTCCCACACCAACTTTGCATCTTGCTCCATCAAAATGAAGTGTGCACAACTCTAAGGCATAACATCCTTGGGTTCCTTCATCACCTTCAGAATCACTTAATCCTTATCATAGATCACATAAGTTCACAATCCAGTGGCATGATGATTTTCAAAAGGATCGGTGTCTATAAATTCACTCAAGAGGACCTCTTCTTCATCAATTTGGTCTCCGGTCACCTTCTCATCCTTAAGTAACTCAATACAATGCATCTCATCTTTGGTGATAGAGGTATGAGTAGCCTCAAAATTTATCATGGCCTCATCTACTATATGTTCCAAATGAAAAGTTTCAAACAATATCTTCATCTTAGCTCCATACTTGGTCCTAAGAATTAAGTGTGACCAATCTAAAGAAAGATACCTACCTCTTTTGGCAGTGAAATCTTGAGATAAGCGAAGACCAAAGATGAGAGGGATGTCAATGATCACAGTATCTTGTGGGACTGTGATACTAGGGTAGGAGAATAAAGTCAATGGGAGGTTCTTGATGACACCTATAGTTTCAACCTTATTCCCATCAAGCTACATAACCCCTCTATTTAAAGGTTCATAGCTAAGTCCTAAGGCTTTAGCTATTTGCTTGGGCATGACTATGGTGCTAGTACCAGAGTCAATCATAGAATTATGCTAAAAACATTTACCCAGAATGGGAGTTAAGAAAAAAGGGGTTTGGTTTCAGTTTACCTCTACTTTTAGTCAAGGCTTCCTCTCCATTGTTTGTGAGGAATTTAGCCTGAGATGATGAATCAATAGCCTTTTCCTTAGATGGTTGCTATGTTGGCTCTATGCTTGGAGCTTCTAGTAGGGCCTTACACAGTAATGACTTTTTCTCTAGGATAGCTAAGATATCCTAAAGGGATACATTATCATAGGCTTTCTTCAAATTTTTCACCATATTGAATGGTGGAAAATTCAAAGATTTCTACTCCTTAGACTTTTTTATAAGAATTTCCTTTCATGGCTAAGATTTTTGTACAACTATGTAGGAACTAGGAGCTTGGTCGAGAACACTTTTGGGCTATTGAGTGACCATTTTTCTTGTGAATCTCCTCTTTGAGCAAGTGTTATAATATGATTTTACTTGCAGGGCCTTTGATGTGGAAACTTCATTTGCAAATGCCACCTCTTCTCCTTCCATCCATGAGAAGACCGCTTGATCGAGAGCTATCTCTATTTCTTGCTCCAAGGAAATTCCTTGCATTTGAGCAGTGAGTACTACATTTTCCATTTGTGCAAAGGCATATGCATAGCCTCCTGAATCTAGCATAACACCTTGACTACATTTTTCCACCACTCTTTGTTGTAAATTTCCACACAGAAATTTTCAAGGAATATGTGCTTTGTTGTAGGGGAAACTCCAAGAATTGGTATCATCAATGAGATTATTTTTCCCCACTACCAACTCTCTATTCGAACTTGGGTGAACATTTTGTAGTAGAGTAGGAACCGACACAATATATGATTACTTAGTTGAGTCTATGGATTCATGTGCATACCTCCTTGGAACTAGTTTTGCTGGTAGGAAGGTTTTCTGCCTTGGTAATTTTGGAAAGCTAGCTTTGTAGGTGTAGATTGTTGTCACTTGATATTAATTATTTTATTTGAGAAAGCCCGCAAAAAATCATTGATGTTGCTCACCTCATTTTCTAAAGGTTTAGATGTAGAAGTAACATTTTGTGTTGCACTCGAATGTGTACATAGATTTGAGAGGAGAAAACATACTAGTAGAAGCTATCTCTTGGGCGGGAGTTGACAATTCTATGAATATAGGTATAGCATGTTGAGGTGGTAACTTTTCAGTGTCAATCAAATTATTCTTTGCCTTAACAATGAGGCTATACATATCTTACAAGTTGTTCCCACCAAGGGATTGAATCATCACCGAAATTCCAACATTAAGAGATTTTAGATAGAACATGAATGCCAAATTGGTAGGCAGGCGAATAGCAATCTAGATCCTTTTCCAAGTTGTGTGAAACATGGCATTGAAGTCAGTCATGGCCTCTTGAGGGTCCCGCTTAATAGTCACCAGCTACTAGAATACTAAAGACTGATCTCTATTGTTTGAAAACTGCTCATAAAAAGGATCTCCAAGCTGATCCAAGTGCCGATAGTATTAGCTTCCAGAGTGCGGTACCAATCTAGTGCCTTACCTTTAAAGGAGGTTGTAAGCAACCTTAGTGCTAAATTTTGATCAGTGACACAATGTACCAAGCACATGTCTACCACATCCTGTAGATGGTCGGATGGTGTTTTTGTGCCTTCCCCGATAAATTTCAATAAAGCTTTTAAAGTAGACATTGAGATAGAATCCCACACGACCGATGCTACTCATGCTATGAGAGGGCTTCCAACATCCCACTCTACATAATTTCTATTATGCATTGGTAACGAGACTTGTGGAGGGGTCATGATGTTCATTGGATGGGATCCTACTTGTACTGTTACCAAAGGTGGCACTAGCAGGCTAAGGTTATATGTTTTCTAGGATCTAGTAATAGGTCTATGGCTCATACACCCACTCTAAACTTAGATAAATTCAAACAAGGTCCCACTGAGCATGCAAGAAAAAGAATGTTGATGCCTAAAATTTCTAGGCACACAACCTTATGGGAAACTCAGTTAATGGGGGGACCAATTGCGCTAAATTGAGTAACCTCTGGGTTTTAAAAAAGTCGTCTCTTCATACATTGGGGGGTGAAAATGGAAAGGGATGTAGATATAAAGAAATAAAATATAAAGCTAAGGTGATACACCAATATTCCAAGTAAATAGTCACAATAAATCTTCCTTGTGTGTGAGATTTGAAGGCCCGTTCAACAATCTACATGCCCAAAAATAATAGAAAGAAGAGATGAAATTCTGAAGAAGTTAATTAAATAGCATAATACAACTTCCATATGCATTCACTTAACATGAAGAGTACAAATCATGATTTGAACAACAAAATTATATTGAAATTATATAAGCTTTATAAATAAACTAATCATTACAACCAACTAGCACAATATGATATTTTATCAAATAACTAAGAAATAGAGAGGCTGAAAAAATTGGCACAATTTGGAAGTCTTAATACAAGAAATAAAGACAATACAAAGGTTGAGAATATTTTTAGTGCTTTCTATGTGTACTTTCAAACCCTTTTTCCAAGAGACTAAGCAATATATATAGATTTTTCCAGTACCTGAATGTTGGATAACAAAAAGATTCCCTAGGTACAAGTCGTGTCGCTCCTAGCAATTATTTTCCCCAAATAGACACAACAGAAAGGTACTGAAACAACCTTTTTTCTCCTCAAACAAAGCATGCCCTGTTTCAAATGATGGGCATGGTCCGGGAGTGGAACTAGCAAAATTCTCCTGAAGACGTGTCAAACTGCCCAAGGAGTCAGTTAGGACATGTGGCGTAGAGGTGGGGTTTCTCATTCTAATACCCTTCCCTTGTGACTATGGTCCCCGTGAAGATGACGCATGTCATGGTCTTCACTTTAAGCTATGACTGTGGGGTCTGCCAAAAAGGTGCCTACAATAGATGCAACGTGGCACCCAAGTGGAGTTGGGAGAAAAAGCAAGGGAAAATAACTCTCAAAAGCATGTGTTGCCGACATGTGGTGCAAGCAAATGAAGTCACCACCAAAAGGGAGCCTAGAGAGTTGCAAACATATAACACATGGGATGAGGCTTATGCAAAACTAAACAAAATATACCTAGAGGGAGATTTAAGGATTATTTAAATCCACACATACCTCTGTCACCTTTGTTATCGCTATGTTAGAGAGACATGAAACAACTTCCCTTCAAAATCCCCATGTCACTCCAATGAATCAGTTTACTGAACACTGGATGTCAAGGTTCATTCCTCCTTCATGCCATCTACCATCTTTCGAGTAAGGCATAATCCCAATCTCTTTCTCAAAAAGACCAAAACTCATCCTTACCAAATTCCATCCTTTGAGTGTCAGGGATCACATTTCCTCCATACATCATATATCTTTAGCAGTTAAGTCAAGGTGTAAGTCTTAATTCTAAAGCCCACTATCAAACTGTTCACAACATCGAGTATGCCCCAAGCTTCAAGTCTGAAACCCATTAAGATTTTGTAGAAAAAAATAGCTAAGTACAACTTCTCTAGTAAGTGACAAGAGATATGTCTAAGGCCCGAAGCCTGAACCTTTGAAATCTTCAAAGAATTAGACATAAAATCCATTCTCATGTTCATCAAACCCTTAGCCAATTAGCCCTTATTGAAAGGAATCTTTTTTTTGTTTTTTTTTGTTGATGCAAGATTTCCCTTACACCTTGGATGCTCATATATCTATAATATTATGCTATATTTTTTATGAAGTTTTGTTTTTTAAAAACTAAACGAAATAGATATCTATTATAAATGGATATCCATTACAAACGGATATCCATTTGGTGAATTATATAAAAATAAAAAAGGGGACGGTTTTGAGCATTCCAACAGTCCCCACATTATTTTTGTTGTTGAAATCTCATGATTTCTATTTATATTAGACAAATTTTAGCTTTTGGGAGATTCTTTTACACATTTTTAACCTTTACAATCATTTGTGTTCTCTTTTTTGTTTGTACAATGGGGAGTAGTAGTTGTAGTAAGAGAAAAGAAAAGAGAAAACTAACAACAGATCAAATTGAAGAATATAGAGAAAAAGATAGAGAAAGTCATAGGAAAAGGAGACAAGGTATGGAAAATACTCAAGTTTTTGCTTCTTCTCTATCATTAAATGTTAATTCAACTAAATATAAAATAGAATTTGAAAATATTGAACATCATATTGAAATTGAAAATGAAAATATTAAAATTGAAAATGAAAATATTGAAATTGAAAAATAAAAATGTTAACAACATTGAAAATCAAAATGTTGGAATTGATATAGAAGGTGTTGAAATTGGTATTGAAAATGAAAATATGAATAACATTGAAAATAAAAAATATTCATAATATTGAAAATGTTGAAACTGAAAATCAAAATGTTGGAATTGTTATTTAAAATGTTGATAGCATTGAAAATATTGAAAATGAAAATGTTAATAACATTAAAAATGTTAAAAATACACTATATGTATCACCTAATTACATGAGAACCCTTAAATGTAAGGAAGATAAGGTAGCAGAACAAATTCCTACACTAATCTTAAGAGGAGAATAATGAAAAACCTTACAGATCTTTAACAGTTACAAAAACTTAAACAAAAATAAATAGAAATATCATGCATACCATGACACTGTGATTTATGTGGGGAAAACCCTTTCGAGAGAAAAAACCCACACTCCAAAAGCTTCCCAATATATTATTTAGAAATCACAAAGATTACAATATACTTGCAAAGGAAGCTTCTCACTAGAGTATCACCACCAGAGATTAAGAGACAGCATGACCACTATCAAACTCTTAGAATACATTATCTTCTCTATTACAGTCATAATACAATGCCCTCATAAAATAGGGTTACATTTTAGGGAAAGAAAGGCCAAGAAAATCCACCATTAGATCTAAAACCTAATAATGAATGGTCCAAATTTACAATATATCATTATTTAATGTATGTTGGTCATTTTAGAAGTTTCTTGAAAAATTTAACACACTCACATTTTTCTCTTTGCAACCATTTTATACACCTATTGGTATAACTAGGAAATATATATATATATATATATATATATATATACATCCTATCTATAATAAACCATAAATAATTACAAGGTTGAGACACATTTTCTCAACAAATCTCTCACTTTTCGAACACCTTGCAAGAGCAACATGAGGATGTAAACATCATCTTGTCAATTGCTAGGGGCCGAAAGGCCCATAGTCTCTAAACACCCTTTGAAATTCTTTATGTTCAAAGGATTAGTTAAAGAATCAACAACATTCATTAAACTCTCTATATTAACCAGCTTCACCCTACCATCTTCAACCATATCTCTAACAAAATGATAATGTACATCAATGTGCTTGGTCCTAGCATGAAATGTCAGGTTCTTGGCTAGACATATCACACTCTGACTATTGCAATAAATTATCAATGAACCTTATTTTATTCCAATATATGAACATAGTATCTTAAACCAAATGGATTCTTTACAAGAATGAGTAGTTGCCATATAATTTGCTTCACTAGTGGACAAAACAACCACAACCTATCACTTACTCATCCAACTAATTGCACCACCAAATAAGGTAAACATATAAGCATTGGTGGATTTTTTTTATTAATAACTCCCACCTATTCTGAATCCATGTAACCATGAATATCAAGGGAAATATATCATCTTTATTCATATTACTATGATAACATAAGGAATAATTTGAGGTGCCATGCAAATATCTGAGGACTCTTTTAATTGCATCCCAATGAACTCTACCAGGATTAGACATATATCTAGAATGAACTCCCACTGCTTGGGCAATGTCTGGTCTAGTACAAACAATAGCATACATCAAACTTCCAATTGCACTCTAGTAAGGCACTCTTCTCATGTCTTCCATCTCTAATGGAGATGTTGTAAAATCTAAAGTAGATAACTTTGTTTGAACTGAAATAGGAACACACAATGGTCTACAATCCTACATATCAAACCTCTATAAAATTGAGTTGACATACTTACTTTGACCAAGACATAGCTTTTTTGTCACTTTATATCTTTTAGTTTCTATCCCAAGAATTTGTTTAGCTACAATAAGATCTTTCATTTCAAATTTAGTAGCAAGTTGAGACTTTAATTTTGAAACTATACCTTTCACTCTACCAATAAATAACATATCAATTTACAATGCTTTAAACAGGAAATGATCACCATCAATTTTATAATAAACACAATGATCTGATTTAGAATGCTCAAATCCCAAACTCAACACATATGTATCAAATTTCTGGTATCACATCCTAGAACTCTATTTTAAACCATACAAATATTTCCTCAATCTGCAAACCAATTTTATTTTACCTTACACCACATAGTGCTCTGGTTGTGTCATATAAATATCCTCCTCCAAATCACCATGAAGGAAAGTATTTTTCACATCCATTTCCTTAACCTCTAAATCATAAATAGTAGCAATAGAAAGAAAAAATGTAATGGATGTCATTTTTGCAACAAAAGAAAATATCTCACCATAATCAACACCCTCAACTTGAGAGTAACCTTTTTCAACCAACCTTGGTTTTTACTTCTCAATACCTCCATCTAAACCAATCTTTTTCTTGAACACCCATTTACAACCAATGGGTTTTCATCCTTCAGGAAATGGTACAAGATCTCATGTATCATTCTTTTCCAAAAAATGCCATTTCTTCATCCATAGCAATCTTCCAAGATTCTATATCATTCATACCTAGTGCCTCTTCTATAGATATAGATTCATCCATGTTAGTATTCAAAGAAAAAATACATCTCCAATCATCAAGTGAATACCTTTCAGGTGGTTGTCTATGCCTTGTAGACCTAAGAACAAGCTGAGTTGGAGGTTCTTCCTCCTCTTTTGAAGATCTAGAGCTAGATGAGCTTTCCTCAACTTCTTGTCTATCTTTGGGCCTCAATTCAACTTTCTCAGGTGTAGAAGGAAATTGAATCACATTTTCTTGTTTACTTTTTTTTGGCTGCAATGTAACAAAAGAAGGATTAGTTTCTCTAAAAATAACACTTCTACTATGTATTACCTTATGTGCAACATGATCCTAAAGCTTGTATCCATTCACACCATAACTATATCCGATGAAGATACATTTCACAACCTTGTTCTCCAACTTTGTTTGCTTCTCCTTTGGCACATGTACATATGCCTCACAACTAAAAAATCTAATATTTCTTAATGAAGTATTTTGAACTAACCATGCCTCTATAGGAATCTTATCAACAAGAGCTGATGTAGGAGACCTGTTAATCAAGTAATAGGCAGTGGTAACAATTTCAACCCAAAACCTTTGTTCTAGGCCAGCACCACTCAACATACTCCTAGCCTTCTCCATCAGTGTCATATTCATTCTTTAAGCAACTACATTCTATTGTGGAGAATACATAGTTGTCTTCTATATATGAATACCACAATCTTTACAAAATTTATCAAAATCATTAGAGAAAAATTCACCACCATTATCAGTCCTCAAACATTTTATTTTCTTTCTAGTATGCAACTCAACCATTTCTTTAAATACTTTAAATCGACTAAATTTTTTAGCTTTACTCTTTAGAAAATATACCCATGTCGTACTATAATCATCAATAATGAAATATAATATGTGGATTTACCAATCGAAGCAACATATATAGGGCCAAACACATCAAAATGAATAAGACTCAATACACCACAAGATTTATGAGAATTCAAGTAAAACTAAATATGGTTTTGTTTTCCATAAATGCAATTATCACAAAAATAGAATTCAAGATTACAATTAGAAAAACCTTCAACAAGGTTTTTATTTTTCAAGGTCGTTACACCCTTTACTCCAATGTGGCCAAGTCTCTGGTGTGATAACATAGTTTTCTTTGTAGTTAAATTTGTCTCAAAAGAAAGAGCACCCTTGGGTACCCAAAATCCATGACCATCTATTGAAGGTGAAACCCCCTCTTCTTCCATGGAATTTTTTTCACAGAAATACTATCACACTTAATAGTGCATGCATCTAGCTTATACAATGTGCCATATCTGACACCTCTAGCAATCACCATAGCTCCTCTAACCATCTTGCATCTTTCATCAGAAAATACTACCTACACACTCACATCTATTAGTTTGCTCACAGATAACAAATTTTGTGCTAACACAGGGATATGCAACACACCATCAATCCTTTTTTATTCTACCATTAGGAAACCTAATTTTAACTTTACCAAAACCAACAATGTCTAAATGAGAATCATCACTCAAGTACACCTTACCTCCATCAAATTCTTCATATTCACAAAACCAATCTCTATTTAAGGTCATATAAAAAGATGCACCTGAGTCAATTAACTATGCATCATTACCTGCCTGAGTTATCAAAGCTATAATGAATGCATCAAAATCTTCCTTCTCAGACTCAGAATCAAAATCAAATTTCTTCTTTTTCTTCTTTTCTTCTTTGCATTCCTTACAAACATTCCCAGGCTTACCACAATTTTAGCAAATAACTTTGGACTTTCCAAGAGATTTAAAGCTCCCCTTGGATTTGGATTTGTCATGCTTCTCATTTTTCTTACCGTTTTCCTTAGGTCTTCCACAAAAATTTAGGGCATCCTTGGTAGTTATGCATACCTTCCTCCTCATCTCTTCAGAAAGAAAAGAACCCACAAAATCTTTAGTCTTCAATATAAAAAAAGTACTCCCAATAGCCATAACAAGAGAATCCCATGAATTAGGCAAAGAGAAAAGCAATATCTAACATTAATCCTCCTCATTCATTTTGACACCAATTGATTCCAATTGAGACACCTATATATTGAATGATTCTAGGTGGTCTATGATTCATCCACCCTCTTCCATTCTCAAGGAATACAACTTCCTCAAGAAAATATTGTTCACTAAAGGTTTCTCCTGATACATCTCACCAAGCTTCTTCCATAGTTTCTATGCAGGGGTATCTTCATGTACATTAATTAAAATAAAGTCTTCCAAGCATAATCTAACTAGACCCTTAGTTTTACGGTCTATACATCATATTGAGTAGCCTGAGTAGGATCTACAGGCCTTGAAAAATTCTCATCAATAGCATCCCATGGATCTCTATATATCAATAGATCTTCCATCTTTAGCTTCCACATCTCAAAATTATTTATAGAGAATTTCTCCACCTCTATTCACCCTGATGAACTTGTCATATGAAAATTCCTACAACAAGATGACAAATTGTCTTCTACACAAGCTCCCACTCAAATCTAGATTAATTCAAAAGTCCCAGCAACCCACAATTGAAACCAAAGGTGATCAAGCTCTAATACCACTTGTAAGGAAGCTAAGGTAGCGGAAAAAATTCCTACACTAATATTGAGAGGAGAATAATGCAAAAATTTACAAATATTTAATAGTTAAAAAAACATAAATAGAAATAAACACAAATATCATGCATATCATGACATAGTGATTTATGTGGGGAAAACCCTTTCGAGAGAAAAACCCTACACTCCAAAAGCCTCCCAATATATTATTAAAAAATAAACAAGATTACAATATACTTGCAAAGAAATCTTCTCATAGGAGTATCACCACCATAGATTAAGAGAACACGATAGCTATCAGACTCTTAGAATGCATCACCGTCTCTCTGTTGCAGCTGTAATGCAATGCCCTTATAAAATAGGGTTACATTTTAGGGCAAGATAGGCCAACAAAATATCCACAATATATTATTATTTAATGTATGCTATCTATTTTAGAAGTTTCCTAAAAAAGTCAACATGCTCACATTTTTTCTCTTTGTTGCGACTGTATACACCTATCGGTGTAACTAGGATATATATATATATATATACATCCTATCACCAATAAATTGTATATAATTGCAAGGTTGAGACAAATTTCCCCACCACTAAATGGTTACTTGTGTGAATGATTGGTCTAGACCTGCTCCAACATGGACAAACAATCAAACATTAGTCAATAAACAAGTCTATAACAAACATTCCCCATGAAATTCATTCAAACACAATGAACAAGAAAACAAAGATAGAATATCGAATGAAACCTATTGAAATCTTATTCAAAATACTCAAACTAGCATCCCATGGGGGAATTGGTGCTTCTTTGATGTGGAAAGAAGCCCTTCCTGATTCCTTGATGAACTTGATGATGATTGTGAGCTCCTTGATGAAAATTGTCAATAACCTAGCTAAGATTGATGAAATCTATGAAAACTTGGATGAAAATGTGGATGAAATTGCTCAAATCTATAAGTAGTAACCTTGCATGAAGTTGTGGATCCCAAATCAATAGAGAAGTCCTCTATTTATAGGAAAGAAGGATGGAGAAATGTGAAATAGGGAGAATGTGGGATTAAACTTGAACCAATGGCATTGTGCTACTTGTCAACATGCTATTGAAGGGAGGTGGAGCACATTTTGAACAATGTGCAAGTTAATGCATATAGGTGGATTTTGAAATTCAAAAGATGGCTTGTGCAAGAAGAGTTGTAAGAGGAGTTAATGCCAAGTTGGCTCAAGAAGGACATGTAAAAGCTTTAAATGCCATGTTGGAGGAAAAAAGTCCTTTTGTAGGGAGATTTCAAATTGGTGGAATATTCCAAGAAGATGTCACATTTGAATGGAAATAGATGAAATAATAAATCAAATAAATTGATTTATATGTGCAAGTTGCAAAAGATAGAGGATTTGGAGATTAGTGTTAGGAGTTAATTAGGATTTAATTAACTTAGGTGGAATTAGTTGATATGACATTTGATTTAGATATTTAGATTTATTTAAATCAAATGAGAGGATAGTGGAGGATTAGTAATTTAATTAAGGAAGAATGGGTGTTAGTGAATCATAATAGAGTGCACGATATCAATCAAGATAATTTGAATGTCTACATTTTGTCCCTCTTTGAAGCAGCATACCTGTTGCGTTGGTTCAAAGAATAACCTTGTCGAGAGAAAAATTCAAAAAATTCTTTTTTTTTGGATGCCCCACTGATGCCCCAGCGAGAAGAATTATGTTGTTATATTGCCCCCTCGAGAGATTAGACAAAAAATTGGATTTTTGGGCAATTTCTCAAAAAAAGAGGATAAGTTGCCCGATGGGTCCAAAAAGGCTCCAAGATGTTGAAAATGTGCCAACATGCATAAAAAGGATGTGAAATGAGCTTCAGTTGGGAAAAAAAAATGTTGGGGGTACAAACCCCTAGTTTGATGGCTAAAAAGGGGTAAAAAACCTTAATTTTCATGCTTAAATAGCCTTGGAGGGGTCACTTTCCATTCATTTTTGCATTCACACCTTGAGATTTCCATCATTTTGAGCTCTGAACCTCTTGTAGAATGGCACAAAGAGTGCTTCCCTGACATATTTCTGAGCGAATCTGAGTGTACCAGAGACCTCTACGCGTAGGACCAGCGGTATGTGACTCTAACCCAACCTTGAGTTTTTATTTTTAAATGCATTTATTACGTTTTGAAAAGTCAAAGTCTCCAGCATCGCTTAAAAGTGAAAAATTGGTAATGCTAGGGCTCATATAGCACTGCTTGTGTGAATTGAGATGTCGTGTCACAAATTGACTTTTGGGTTGCAAACTCCAAATGGAAACACCGTTGTAAATGGTGATGCCACGGTCCAATTTAGGATTAGGGTTTCTAGGTCAAAGGGGCCTGCAATTGCAAATATTGACGTCATGGCTTAGTTTGCATTTTCAAAGGTTCCAGTGTCGTTGTTTGGATTTTCCAAAGGGTGACACATTCATTTTTCTTGTGTCAAAACTCCAAACGGGGACATATTTTTTTACGAATTTTGGCATTGTGGCTTTATGAGTGCAGGAGATTAGAGAGCCTATTCTTTCAAGCGAGCATCGACCCTCAGTGCTGAGAAGATTGAGTGGTTTGCATGAGCTATGGTAAGAGCACTTGGGGGAGATCGGCCTCTGGTATGTCGCTTATGTGCCTGTTATCTAGACCCATCTAGCGATGATGATTGCGCTTGCTGAGAGGTGGCATAGTGGGACCTCGTCCTTTTACCTTCCCACTAGTGAGGTAACTGTTACATTAGAGGACGTCTGGTGCATCTTGCGGTTGTCAATTCATGATGACCAAGTTATCTATGACACAGATGTTGATGGTGATGCATGCTTTGATATTATGGAGGTTGAGGAGCTCACACTTTCTGAGGACCAGATCCATTTGGAGTATTACAAAGGTCGGGTGCTGACTTTTTGGCTAATTGTGGTAGCGATCATTTGTGGACTAGTGGCTTTAGATTGATGGGGCATATATTTTAGCTTGGGATGGGGCCAAGCCTAGGAGAGGATGCTTCAAGAGAGGACACTATTTTCTTGGGGACTAGTGATGCTGGCCTCATTATACCACAATCTGCATGAGTTTTCCTACTACGAAAGTTGACCAATTGGTACCGACATTACATTATTGCATATTTGGGCTTGGGAGCACATTTTTGTGCTTCAACCAATGGTCATTGTGGTCGATGTAGAGCCTAATGACCCAACATTTTGGGGGTACAGGGGCGGCATTACCTTGAGCCACACAAGATGGCTAGGTCTACCCCACTGGTGCAGAGTGATTGATGAGATGATAGTGTTCACCTAAAGCCATGGTTACAGATTCCCACTTGGTATGATGATGTCCAATAGTTGTTCTATGCTCGGCAAGATCGACTGATGCAGGGCCATGAGCATACGATGATAGAGCGCTAATTTCTAAACAAAGTAGCATGATAGTTTGGAGATGTTTAGGATCGGCCCGATGATCAGTACGTGGCCATTTTTTCTAGGACATCTAGAGAGACTACATGGGGCTAGACGATTCCAGCGTCTGATGCAGTTGACTCCTTTCGGTAGTTGGTGGCTAGGCCATGGGCCTATGATCAGGTATAGGCAAATCCAGGGACTACATGTGCATATGATGATTATTTTATACCCCCACTATGGTTGATAGTTCCATGGGTAGAGATTCTAGGGAGGAGACCCTAAGGCAGGACAACGAGGAGAGGACAGGTAGGATAGGTTCCTGGAGCATTCGAGGGAGGTGGGCCACCTCCACAACATCTAGATCAGATGAGAGATCAATAGAGTAATGCCTCAAGAGATTAGTAGCCTCCGCAACCACCTCAACCATTGTAGCTAGACCCATGAGATGCCTAGATACAATAGCTACAAGGGTAGATTCAGGGGTTGCAGGCACAACTACAGGCTATCACAATAGAGAGGGACCAAGCTAGACAATAGGTCCAAGCACTCACCACAAAAAGAGATCATGAGTGCCAATAGAGGTAGACAATAGAGTTGCAGCTAGCCCAAGAGATTGGCTAGAGGTAGCAGCTGGAGAGCATGGCTGCTTTGTCCCAGGGGAGGACAGTACCTATGCAGATGTATCATGAGGCCATCAGAGAGGTCGAGTACTATAGGCTTCATTATCGGTAGGGTATACTTGCGGCAACTCGGGTGCCAGAGTACTCTCAATAGACAGGGATGAGATAGATAGATGATCGAGCTGAGAGATAGGTAGGCAAGGGGAGTAACCACCAGGGCTAGCTACCACATACAATTTTTTTATCACAACATTTGATTCTTTTTGGGACTCACAGGCTCTATTTTTGATAGCCCCATGGGCATTGTATCTTGATTGGTATACATACACATGATTCTAATTTGTACCATGACAGTGATGATATATATATGATATGATTGATTTATTATGTGATGTGTCTACTTTATTTATGCTTTATGGATTGATGCACTTGATGTTCTATATGCGATGTGATTTTGTATGATATGATGTGATGCATGGTTTTTTACTTTATGTGATGGATGATTATGTAGATGTTCATGGATGTTATGGATGTATGGATGTATGGATGTGAATGTTTAAAAAATGCTTAGACTAATAGATCTATATTATGCCTCTAATTGTTATATGTTATGATTATGAGATGTATGGGATGTTATGATATGCTCCTTTTATTTTTCATTATCTTTTTCATGTATGATATGATGATGCATATATGGATGATGTGATGATGTCTTTGTGATAATGCAATGGATGCACATGTATGATTTATGAGATGCTTAGAATAAACAATCTATATTATGATGAAAATAATGGAAATGAAATGTACATGAGACAATCAAAATTTCCTATTATGATACGATATGAATGATATGTAGTATGCTAACATTTTTTGGATGTAGGATGGATGCATTGGTGATGTTTTGCTTAACTGTCATGGTACCATGTTAGCGCGGAGAGAAGAAAGAAGAAATGAGATGATGACTAGAAGATCCAATAACTCCATGATATACAAGACTTTATTAGAGATGAGGATGAATGATGATGATGTATTGCTTATCAGGAATTGGGATTTTAAAAGGGCTTAGTTACCTTATGTTTGATAACACACATAGGCACGATGAATCAAGGTATAAGGAACCAGGATGGTGTTGTGTCTAGTGTGATGGAATTTGACTCGACAATCAGATAGGAGTATCCTTGTTCACACCTGGCATACAAAACCTTATTTAAAATGTAGTTCAAATATTCCAAAAATCTCGAACCAAAACATAGAAAGGAAAGACTTCCTATGTGGTCAACAAGACACTTAAAACACCATCCCTACAGAGCGAATGAAGTAAGCATGACTAGGTTATATTACAAGAGTATCCAACAAGCACAACAAATGAAATATAATGATCATTGCTCCATTCCTTTCTCTCTAAATCCCTTTGTTTGGACATCATCAAGAGGTCATAGGGATGAGTGCAATAAGATAAGTCAAAAGACAAAGATAAAGAAAACAAACAAGCTAATGTTCTTCATACCTCTAGCCAAGACTAAACTACGGTGATGCTTGATGTTGTTGTTTGTTCTAGGAAGGATGTATCCTAGGACATGATGTTATCAGATGATTTGGGATTTGATTGGATGATGGGATATTAATACCAAGAGTTGACCAACTTGTTTACCTAATGACCTATACTTGAGACCTTAACGTTTAAGTTTTCACTTGTAGCCTGCTAGACTTGTTTCTGATTGTTTTACCAAATGTTGGGAGAGATGATGACTTATTATGAGTGGATGTTTATTGTGGGTGAATGTTAAATGGGATGGATTTTCTCAAATATTTGGAGGTTTTTGGAGTTTTGAAATGTTTTGAGGTTGTTTTTGGTATTTTCAAAATTTTTTACAAATGTTTTGATTTTTAAATTTTCCAATATTTTTGTGTTTTCTAAGATTTTGACCAAGAACCTAACCTAAAGACCTATCATAGGGGCCTCAAGGGCTGATCAAATATTAGCCTTCTCTACATTATACATGCAAATACCACGTAGTTCGACTAACACAAACTCCTTTATTGATGAAATATGAAAAAATGGATTGCCAGTTTATTATGATGAACTCCTAAAGGACTAACCTAAGTGTCTTGAGGGATGATCAAAAACCAACCTTGCCTACGTTCAGAGCTCAGAGATTCGTAGTTCGATAAGATAACTCTATTTTTTATTTGTTTTGACTTTTTGACCTATTTTTGGATTTTGATATGTTTTGGAATGTTTTTGTATTTTTTGATTTTTGTGATGTTTTGGATTTGTTGATTTTATGAGTGTTTTGGATGCAGTTTTGGGAGAACAGGCCTTGCATGGTCAGAAATCAAACATGGAGTATAAGAATAAATGCCCCCAACATGATCTGATAGCCTACATTATGGGTAGGACAAGCCCGACCTTGGGAATAGATTGAGGTAGTACTAGGAGAATCATGAAATCACGAACACAGGGATCAAGCTATGATGGAGCCTACGAGATGGGTGATGGATGGATGATCTGAACAAATGCAAAAATCATGGTGAATTGAAAGTAGCATTTGCAGTGTGTTTGCGAGGGTTTTCCTGGAGTGCACCTGCTTACCGATTGGTTTTGTAGAGGATGATTTTTTTCTTTAATATTTTTAATCTTTTTTCTGATTTTTTTGGATTTTTATATTTTTTTAATTTTTTTAGATTTTTGGATTTACACCTTTGGAAATTTTAGGCATAAATTTTTTTGAGATGGGAGCTATTCATAGGCTCCTGCAGAGGTTCACCTTTTGGTGTGGATAATTGATATGCTCTTGATTTG